>JAVKLF010000132.1:11986131-11996850 GCA_034783495.1 Millerichthys robustus
TTTTAACCATAAATATTGATATGGCAAATCTTTTGCAGTGGAGCCATTTTACCAAATCCTACAGCAATGAACTAAGTCTTAAATTTATGATCTATAGTTTTACAGAATGCTGACAAATCAACAAATGAATTGTTTTGATGGATTGTAGCAGTAATACATTTAGCCATCTACAATATGTCATCTTTTAATTTATTATACAATAATGTAAACTTGTTTTATTGTTTTCCTACATACATATATTTTTGCAGACAAATTGTTTTCAGATTTATTTTGTTGAACCGCTGGGTGACCTGCCAGTAACACTCCAGGAAATGAGACTACAGTTGTACCGCTTGCACACTTTGTCTGGGGCATCTGGGTGTTAGTGGATTACTCAAAGGTGTTGACTCAGGTATGTGTGTGAGGGTGGTTCTATCCTCCAAGTATGATACAGTCTGGTTCTGACACCAGTCTTAAGTTCTAGTTTGTCCTCCGTGCTCTCACTCCTGTGTGATGTATGCTTTGTTTTTCTACTCCTGCTTTCTCATTTTTCCCACCCCTGCACTTCAGTTTGCCTCATTTACCGTCCTTGGCTCTCCTTTCTTTGCAATGTCTTCCCTCTCTTAACGCTGACCCAGCCTCAGCATGGATATTGGAGGACTGACCACTGTGGTAGCAAACTCTGCGTACATCAACGCCCGCGGAAGCATTGATGGCTCCAACGCAGCAGCAGCTCGAGATAAGAAGTACCACTCTCGCCTCAAACTGCCCCACATCACTGTGTGCGAGGGCCTGAGGGACACTCTGGATCTGGCCTTTGACTCGGTCTGTGTGCAACAGCCTATTGGCAAACGACTATTTAGGGAATTTTTGGAGGCAAATCAAGAGTATCACAGTGCTTGTCGTTTGTGGAAAGATATCGAGGACTATGACCTGGCAGAGGACTCTGAAAGAGCAAAGAAAGCCTCCAAGATTGTTCAGCGGTACATGGACCCATCTGCCAAACACTTCTGCCCGTACCTGCCTGAGGACATCATAGCCAAGGTGAAAGAAAGCCTGGAGTCCGTGGGGGATGACTTGTTTGCTGCAGCACTGAAAAAAACACTGGACTACCTCCAAGAGGCCCCGTACATTTTCTTTCTGGAGAGCCTGTACCTGAAGAGATTTCTGCAGTGGAAGTGGCTGGAGATGCAGCCTATGGATGCAGACTGGTTCCTTGACTTCCGTGTGCTGGGTAAAGGTGGGTTTGGGGAGGTGTCTGCTTGTCAGATGAAAGCCACTGGAAAACTTTACGCCTGCAAGAAACTCAACAAGAAGAGGCTGAAGAAGAGGAAAGGCTATGAGGTGAAGATCAGTTTAAGATGCTTCTTCAATCTTCTCAGTGATTCTTGTAGTTGGTGAAACGACATCAAAAAACTTGGCTAAAAATTGGCTTTTCAGTCAATATATTGAAACACAACATGGACGTATTGGTTTCAGGTCATTACAAGCTCTTTTTATATGTTTTTATTCAAGATGATTTGGACACTGAAGATGTTTTGCAAGTTTTTTGCATTAGAGAAAGTGTTCCGAGCTGTGTATATTGGTAATTATCTCTGTTCCTGCCTTTGTCTTGTTTGGCTTTAGCCCTACAGACTTAAACACTGAGACAGGGATATAGAGTGATTACTGGGAGCTTTGCTGAAAAGCTTCTCTGAAGGAAACTCTTCGGCACAGTTGTAGCTTGCCCTTGACTTGTCCACAATCACTTTTTCACCTCCTTTCCAAAATAGCTGGACATGACCTCTAACCCTCATGGACAAGAATCCCATTTAGCTTCCTTTTCACAATGTCTCTTATGTCAATTTGAAATGAGTCTTTCCTATTTTTTTTTCTTGCAGGGGGCCATGGTGGAGAAAAGAATTCTTGAGAAAGTCCACAGTCGCTTCATTGTTTCATTGGCGTATGCTTTCCAGACAAAGGAAGAGCTTTGTCTGGTCATGACCATCATGAATGGAGGAGACCTCAAGTAATTTTACATTCAGAAAACACAAAAAATATTTTCAAACTATGTTACTTTAATATATTCATCAAATTTTGATAAACAGAACTTGATGTATTGCAGTTACTTGAAACTAAAATTACTTTTTAAGTGAATTGTGACTCCTGCCAAAAGTGAAATTACATATACAAATGATACAAAGAAGTATCCCTAACATACATGCGATGGAGAAAGCTTGAGACAGTTTATTCAGAAACATGCTTATGAGAAAGCACAAGTTCGGAGTCAATTTATGCAACTTTGACTGCAAAGGAATTCAAAGCATTCATTCATTTTTTTCGACACTTGTGTGTTCTGAGGGATTATCAGCCCATTATAGTCAGGAAAAAAGTTAAAACTACACTTTAACATAAAAAAAATTCAGTTCAAACATAATTTTGAAAATCGGTACACACCGATAGCTAATGTCAGGTGGCTCCTACATAACAGAAGAAATGTGTAGACGTTTGATCATCTCTACACACGATGGCGCCAAAAACTCACCCGTTGTTTGGTTTTTGTTTCCGCAGGTATCATATCTACCTGGTGGATGAGAACAACCCAGGGTTCGACGAGCCCAGAGCCTGTTTTTACATCGCTCAGATCATCCAAGGTTTAGAGCATCTTCACCAAAAAAGAATCATCTATCGTGATCTAAAGCCAGAAAACGTGCTCCTGGATAACGACGGTAATTGTTTTGATCAAACCTACCTGCTCATGAACCTGTGTGTGATGACTAACCTGGATGTTTCTTAAAACAGGCAATGTTAGAATATCTGATTTGGGGTTAGCCGTGGAGCTAAAAGAAGGCAAAACAATGACTAAGGGCTATGCCGGGACACCAGGTAAAAATCAATGAGAAGTTTTAGGGTTTGTTCACTGGTTCAATGGAGCTTTTGGTAACTGACTGATTTAGTTTCTTGCAGGGTACATGGCTCCAGAGATGCTGAAAGGAGATAAATATGACTCTTCAGTGGACTACTTCACCTTAGGGGTGACTTTGTATGAGTTCATTGCTGCCAAGAATCCTTTTAGAAACAGAGGGGAGAAGGTTAGTTCTTGAACAGCCATTCGTGCAAGGGGGAAAAAAAGGCAGAGTTTGTGTAACAGATGAGTTGACAGCAAGTTGTTTTGGCTTCTTTTCAGGTTGAACGTGAAGAAATGAAGGAGCGCATGCTGACCCGTGTGGTGACCTATCCGGATAACTTCAGTGAGCATGCCAAGTCGCTGTGTGATGGGCTGCTGGCCAAAGACGTGGAGCAGAGGATGGGTTTCAAACACGAATGCTGTGATGAAATAAGAGCACATCAATTTTTCAAGAGTATTAACTGGAGGAAACTGAACGCAGGTACCATTTATTTTCTTATTGCTGTTTGGCATCGCTGCTTGAATTCTACACAATATGAGTCCATTTTCACATTTCTTGCCTTTCTCTCCTCTTCAGGTATTCTACCCCCTCCTTTTGTCCCAGACCCTAAAATGGTTTACGCTAAAAGTCTAGACGACGTTGGGGCGTTCTCCTCGGTAAGGGGCGTAGCCCTAGAGGATTCCGATAAATTTTTTTTTGATGAGTTCTCCACCGGGAACATCCCAATCCCTTGGCAAGAGGAGATGATTGAGATGGGCATTTATGGTGAACTAACCCTTTGGGGCCCTGAAGGCACCATTCCAAACGATCTCCGCAGGGAGTCCATCCTAGAGCAGCCCAAGTCTTCAACGTGCTGTACATCGTAACCCCACTGAAACATGCAAACCAATTGTAATTCCTTAGAATATGCATTCTAAAAACGTCTCTAATTGTCAGGAAGGACACGAGTCTCCCCTCAACGCTCTGATTGCAGACTGAAACGATTTGAGACATTTTGTTAAGGACAAAAAACAGAAGAAAAATGAATGTGGATTTCAGCACCACCTTAGGTGTTAAAAATGATCATTCCTATTATTATATTTTAGTTTTATGTCCTCCATTTTTTTCCACTTTCAATTTGCTTACTCACCTCTTCTGAATTGAGCTTTTTTTTGTCTGGTGCAATCACTGACTAGCTTACTGTATTTGTCTCTGTTGCATTATACTGCTTTCAATGGATAGAAAAAAAGCTGTAATATAATAAGCTAAAACCAGCAAATCCAAAGTTTTAAGCTTGTAGAGAAACATTTTTAAAGGATGGCTTCATGTGAAGCAGCGCGGTGGATCAGTGAGTGGTCGCCGGATCAAATCCCGGACGGGGACATTTCTGGGTAGAGTTTGCATGTTCTCTCCGCGCATGTGCGGGTTCTGTCCGGGTACTCCGGTTTCCTCCCACAGACCAAAAACATGACTGTTAGGCTAACTGGTAACTCTAAATTGTCCCTAGGTGTGAGTGAGAGCGTGAGTGCTTTTTTGTCTCTGTGTGGCCCTGTGATGGACTTGCTTGGTCCAGGGTGTCCCCCGCCCCTCACACTGTGACTGCTGGATGTGGGCACCAGTGACCCTGAGAGGAAGAAGCAGGTTAAGATAAAGGATGGATGCTTCATGTGATTTAATTAATGATAACTGGCACTTTTTAAAATCTGAGGTAAGACAAATAAAAGCAAGAGACTAGTTTTACAGCCGTTTATTTAGACAAAAGGTGAATGTATCAAAAGAAGCAAATAATTGGAATTGCCATGTCAAATAAAGTAGCTTATTCTTATGACAATTTGCGTCAGGAACTTTTTCTGCTGAACCATGTTCAAAGTACTGTTAAGGAATGTCATGCAAACACTCATCACACCTAGAGGTAAATTCTCTTTAGACGCCAGAGACCTGTTTAATAAGATGGAAGTGAAAATGTAATTTCTTAGATTGTTTCTCAGTCAAGCTTTGATTTTTTTATGTAAACGTATAAAGTTCAAAACAAACAAACAAACAAAAAACAGCTAATATGCAATCATGGTAAAAAATAAAGTTTTGTGGTTTTACATATCAGAACATAAGAATATTTTGGTCTTTACCAGGTTCTAAAATCATCCAAACCCAGCCTCATGTGTACAAAAACACACATTCCACCAATCTGTTTATATTGGGCAAAAATGAAGCCAAAATTGATAAAAATCTGTGTGAGAAAAATCAGGTCCACTCATGATTCAACACCACCTTTAGCAGATACAGTTACTTTCTGTAGGACTCACATTGTTTTTGTTTTTTTTACACAAGTTCATTGATGTTTGCAGACAGCTCCTTCCACTGCAGTTCAATCGTTTTGAGGTCTGGACCTGTTGCTTCAGGACCCAATTTGTGCTGAGTCGACAGCGCTTCTGTTGTTGGACAGTTGACAACAGATTGGACTCTACAGTCCTTTGGTGTTGAACTTGATGACTGCAGGGTATCTAGGTCCCAAACCATCACCCCTCCACCTCTGTGCTTGGCAGTTGTCATCAGGTGTTTGTATTGAAATGCTGCTTACATAGAACTGTGCGTTATGGAACATCTCTACTTTGGTTTCATCTGTCCAAAAGACCATTCGTGTGGTTCATTAAGGTGCAACTTTGCAAATCTTGGGTGTACCGACATGTTCTTACAGAAAAGAGGCTTTCTTTTGCAACTCTTTTGAACAAGTCATAAACTTTAACCTGCCAACTGAACGGTGGACTTCGTTTATCATCACAGCTTTTCTATTTTGTCTTTGGACTTGTTTAATAAGTAATGTCATTGTTGAATCTGCTGTTTTGTTTTTGTTCACTTGAGGTTAAATTAAAAAAATTAGAACCTAGTAAAGATAACAAAAAATATGCCTTGATATATAAAACCAAAGAAAACCTAGTAGGTGGACATTTTTTCACTTATGAGTAGACAAATGAATGCATTGCAATCAATAAAGAGAAACCAAAGTTTTCATTCCACTCAAAAGTTAATTACAAAACTAATCTAAGGAATTTCACACCCCTGAATTAACTTTGTCACTCCTTTGCAGTGGCCTTGTATATCCTCACCTCCTGCTGTGGCAGCTCAGTGAGCAGCACAGTGTTAAATTTGCTCTTAACACACTCTATAAACCTGATGTCTGACTGAAATCGGATTTTGTTGGCCAACAGGAAGGTCGTTCCACTTCCTGGTCTGCAAAAGTGAAGCATTGTTTTTAGCAGCTCTTCGTGGAAGCCGTGATGGTAGACCACGTCGGAGGCGAGCACGTAGTCGTAGTGGTAGGACGGGTAGGGGAAGTGGCGTTCGAGGTCCTGACCCCAGGAGAGGGCAGCCACCTGTGGTGTGTACCGGGAGCGGCCCTTAGTGTTCCTACGAAGATTGAAGGTCAGATTGGACAAAATCTCAGGCTGATCAGTAGCTGTCACCCAAGCACCTAAAGAAAACAGCAGAAAAGAAAGATGAAAAACAGAATAGTGTCGTTTTTGGTGACTGATTTTTGAATTCGTGAAATGAGAAGTTAAAAGTGGCACTAAAACTACTGAGGCTGATCAGGCACAGTCCATGCCAACAGTTTTGTAATACTAATTATTGTGCATCAACATCAATTATTTAACAATAGTAATTCTTGAACATGAATTGTTTTTGTCTTAGTTATTTACGGTTTTCACTTACTGTACACTAAGTTAGTAGCTAGAGGAGACTATAGTTTTTAATTTCTTGACCTTTTCACAGGTTCTGCCTCAAAAATGAGTTCTTCTTTGATCTGCCTCAAGCTGTCAAATGCACAGATCAACCCAGTCACAGACTGAGCTTACACACAGGAAGCTGGAAGCACGAGTGTGGAGAAACTCAGCTGGGTTGACGTGTGGCATCACACATAAAATACTGTATGTATCTCTCGTTCTAAATTCCACAGACAGCTGCTCATACAGCTCATTGATCTTCATCCTACCCTTGAGCTGCAATAGTAGCTTACCCATACCAACCACTTATAGCTCTGTCACTACCTTTCTTAGCAGCTCAGTGATGTAAAGGCAGTGGGTTAACTTTAACCCCTCATGCAGTCTTACAGTAGTCAGACCAGAATAAAAAGGAATATCGGGCCGTGCTTGAACGTGTTTTGTGAAAGGTGCTACTGTCACAGTTATTTGTTTATAAAAACCTTCTACAATCAGGAGTCCTTTGAAGAGGTTTTGATGGCTTTCATGGCTTTGCAAGTTGTGTTAGTTTAGGCCAATGGTTCCCAAGTTTTCTATGACATCCTGTTCATGCTCAAAATGAAGCGCAGAATCCAAGTGAAGAATTTTTAAGCACATTCTATAATTTGTATAATAGTATTTGTATAATTTTCAGGTACCAACTGCTTGTAGATGTGTGTACTACTGTTGGCATTTGAATATATTAGCATTAAGGCGGGGAGGGGAAACTTAAATGATAGAAGGGGCCACTACCCCTTGACACCAGAGGGCCATATAGGACTGCACACTTACCCAAATAAAATAATGAAATGAAGAAAACACACAGGTGTGTCTTGAAAATCCCTCATGTTGCCTGTGGGCCAGCAGTTGCCCATCCCTGCATTAAGGTGTCTTATATAAAAGCACAAACTGTATTAGGAAATTAAAATCACACCTACCAAGCAAACTGGCCACTATAGAGACTAAGCCGGTCCCAGCTCCCAGTTCTAGCACTGCTTTATCCATCAGATGCATTTGTTCCTGGTTGTTCTCTAAGAACTGGCTCAAAGCTATGGCCTTTACAGAAACGACATTCTCAGTTTCACATTTACACAAACCACTGAATGTGCAGTAGATCAGAGTAATCGCAGCAGGACGTACCCCAGGCCAGATCAGAGCACCATATGTGTCCATCGACTCCCGGATGCTGATGTCCTGTCCAACAAAATGAAAAGACTCCTTTCCCAAGGCGTAGTAAACACTCGGTTCCCAGATGTTCCTTCTGCCCAGGGCCTCTCTCGTCATTAGACGTTGGTCTGTTAAAGCTGAGAAGTCAGATATAGTTAATGAAGTAGATCTGATTTAAGTTACAAAAAGAAAAGAAGTAGAAATGTGCTCAATCTTCTCCGAGACACAAACTAAGAGTTTAGAGGATTCAGTTTAAACAGAATCCTGTAAGCTGAATCAAGTTCACCCTCATCTGTGGTTCCTCCCTCGACGTGGGGTTTCTCACCAGGCTTCATGTCACCCTCCTTTCCATTTCCAAAATGCTTTTGTTGGAAGGGTTGGCTGCCCGTGAATAAACCCTCCATGATCACTAAATGTTGTTAAAACACATAATATTGGCTTAATTTTATAACAGCCAAAGTCAGACAAAAAGTCTGACCACATGCTGGAGTCATAGTTTGTGAACAATGCAATTTGTGCACACTCAGAAACCAGCAATTTCTATCATTTTTATTTATAGAATGGTGATACTCATGTTAGATGGTTTTTTGAACAACCTCAGTTTGGAGAAAAATAATTTATAAATAAATAATGCAACAGAATAAAAAAAACTACAGCAGAACTGCATAAACATTTTCTCATTTATTTCAGGCTCATACTTTAGATTCTGTATTTGATCAGTGCTCTATATATTTGGGGCTAAAGTTAAATAAAATTAAACTTACCTGTAATGTTTGTCCTGTTAGTTTGGTTTTGTGTGCACGGCTGTCTGCTGCGTTTTTATGTTTGCAGAGAAAGACTCTTCAGTGATACGTCACCCCTGCTGAAGCAAAAAAACTGGAAGAGACCCTGTCTAGACTCCTCCCATCATTTAGCATATTATGACCTACAACTCCCATATTTTACACCTTTCATATAATTTATTTACATTCAGCTTTGAGTTATTCTTCATGCATGGTTAATGAAAACACATAAAATCCAAAGTTGTAGCTTCTTCGTCCCTCTGAGATGGACTGTCCTTCATCCTGATGCTCCTCACTGATTCTTCCCCACATTTTGTTTATTGCAAAATGTGAAATTTACTGTTCTTTTTTTCTGGGATGGCAGAGAAAATGACAAAATATGGATTACCTGTTTTTTTTTCATCTACCCCATATATGAAGAACAATGGGTTAAATGTAGGTTTGAGCCAGAAGCAGAGTTTATCCTGTGGTTGAGCGCTTCAGGTTTAGGTGACTGACACACACACACACACACACACACACACACACACACACACACACACACACACGAGCCATCAAACAGCTGGTCATGCTGCATGATGTTGGAAAATGGCTTGAACTGACAGATGGAAACCATAAACAGTGAGTCACTCCCACCTAAACAGCAACACTAATAATCACTCGAGGTATTATGGGATTTCCATCCCAACAAAGCAGCATGATCTTCACAGGAGGAATCCACTCGCCTCGATTTTGTACATTAATCTCTGCTTGTACAAATCCAGTGAGCTTCCCCGCCTCATGATAACAAACCAGAGTTATGGCTCAGCCTCAAAGTATAACAAAGCTACAGAAGACTCCTAACTCTTGTAGAATTTATGTTTCCTGGTAAAAAAAAAACAAAACAAAACAATGGGAGAACCAAAAAGTCCACATGGCATTTTGAGAAATAGTTTTACAAAAATGACTATCATCTGAGGATTGATGACAGTAGAAGCTGGTTATGGATCCATAGGTGGAGCAGTCAGCAAATTTAAGAGCAGGATAAAGAACTTAGTGATGGTAATCCTCATGTCTGTGTGCAAAGGTCAAGGGAAGACTGTGCAGAGGTCAGTGGAAAATGAGTCACACACACACACGTGTGCACAGACACACACACACATATATATAGTATACACACAGCAACATGTCACTCACTTACAGTGGCACCTTGTGTGTGAATTTAGCACTAATTAGGTGTTAAGCTTCTGCCATTTTAAAGTGCGGGTGTGGATTGGCATTAGTGATTTAATAAAAGAATCTCACGTGCAATTAGTCTGTGATTCTGCGGATGGTCGTGAAAGCTTCATTTCGACAGCTGTAGCAAAGATTTGAAGCTTTAAAGAGGACAGACACTGCTCTCTGGAGTTAAACTGTTCCCGGATTCGGACCAGCGATCCAGAATTCCTGGACTTTAGTGTGCAGCAGATACTGTGCTGGATTTGGGTTGGGGTTGAGCAAGGGGCTTACACAAGCTGTAGCTTCACAGAGGGACGTTCGTGTTATGGTTTCCTTGTAAACATTTCAGCTAAAGCCCACCAGCGTCCCAGCCTGCAGAGGAATTACTAAAAAGGGGGATGGGGTGAGGGATGGTGGTTACAAAAAGAACTACAAAAATCACTAACTTTAAAAATGATGCTAGTATTATGGTTATATAATTATTGCTAAAAAGTGTTTCTCCACATATTCATGACAAAATGAACCAATATATTGAAAAAAGAAAATAGTTTTGTTTTATTTGATCTGTTTCACAGTCTTAACATGAGAAAAACCTACGAATTGCTCTCAGTAATAAATCAACAAAGCTCCACTCAATTTAAACAGCAAAAGAAGCAGGAAAACAAATTCAAAAATCACAATCAAACAAAGAAAGTTGTAAAATATTCCTGAACGTTTACTGATAAGGGTAGGAGCAGATGAAAGGCTGAGGCTCCCAGCAGGTAAAGTCATTAAACTTCCCATTTCCTGGATGAAAAAAGAAAAATCAGGTTCAATATTCAGGAACTCAAGGTGAAACAAATTGATGTGAAACAAAAAACAAAATATAAAAAATGTAAATGAAGGAAGGGAGGGAAGAAAGAATGAAGGAAACAAGGAAGAAAAGAAAAATGAAACATAGATGGAAGGAAGAAATAAGGAAAGATTGGCAAAAGGGAGGAAAGGAAGGATGGA
>JAVKLF010000132.1:12066702-12076876 GCA_034783495.1 Millerichthys robustus
AAATAAAACTTTCTTTTTGTTTGATATTCTCAGTTATTCAACTCGTAAACCCAACAGTTGTCATGTTGGTTGATATACTGTATATTCAAGAAGTTGACTATATTTTTATAAACCAGACTGAGTGAGATTTCAGTTCACGTTGGAAAAAAACACTAAATGTAAACAGTAGCTGTTGGCAGAACAGTAGTTCCGTCTGTTTCCCACATCCGCCTCTTGTTCAGTGTTTCTCTCAGATTAAAAGTCTTTTAGCTGTTCTCCTAAGGGGAACCTATTGTCTCAGTGCACTTTAGTTTAGGAGAAAAAACAAAACGAAAGAAAAAACATGCTGGAAAACTGAGATAATGTTCTTTGCAACTGGCATTACCTCATGCATTTTAATGACGTAGATGGAAAGAAAAGAAGCAGAGAATGTTCTGGACATGTGCAACAACCTAGGAGTCATGGATGTAGAAATGTTCCAAACAAATGCATTTTAGCTCATTTTATTGCGACACAGATGACTCAAGCAGTGAGTCAAACTTGGGTAGCAGCATTGACATACCAGTTGTGTTTGGGCACGCTCGTTGCCTCAGATGATCTCTTGGGAGCAGGTGCTTTGTCAAATTTTTAGTACTACAGTCAATTAGACTTTTATCATGTCTGCAATTAGTGATTTAAAAAAAACATTTTTGTTGGTTTGAGCATTTGTGCTGGTTGATATGACCAAAATTTTATATCATTTTTAAACATTAGTTAAAACAACAGTATTTGCATACTGGTGTGTGTTAACCACATTTTCCATTGACTGAGAGGGAAATTACTCCAGTTAAGTGGTTACGGATGGCCTACTGTACTGTCATGTCAACACAAACATTATTACAGGCTTTCTAGAAGTGATGCAGTTTTTAGGGCAACGTCACTAATGTCTTAAGGGCCTAGTATACTCCATCAGAGGCTGAACAGTCGATGCGGTCATGTGGTTGTTTGACGTTCATTTTCACACACACATACACACCTTTCATATCATCTAAGAAGCACTGTGTCAAGTCCCTGGGAAATACGTCCAACTGCTGTAAACATCACTGCATGGGGTTTCTTTAAAAAGAAACCGTCTGATAGCCTCCATTGTTTTGTCTATAAATCTGTCCTGGTTAGAGCACCACAGTTTTTGGCAGACAGATTCCTCTGTTCACAATGGCTCTGCTTTCTCCATCTGTGAGGTTTTTGGCCATTTGACTAACTTAATAAATGTCTGCTTCTGGGTGCAACAGTCGGATTGTGGAAGCAAGTAGTTAAAGCAAAATACAGTATCTGTGCGTTTTCTGCATAAACAAATACTCACGAACTTCTGACGAATCAGACAGTAATTTCTTATGCAGAGGGGTGTCAAACGTATTCCTGGCAGGTTGTGACAAGAAGGGGTGAAAGACTCGAAACAGAATGACGCAATTTTTGTCATGCAACCACGACAAAGAGACGATTTCTAAAGTTCGGGTGGAGCATTTGAGGGCCTTTACCTTTCCTCTGTGCTTTTGATACAACGTGCAACGTAGAATCCCATAGCGGCTATCCAGCTATTAACCCAACTTCTGAAACCTTATTTTTATCAGGACTATGTGGCAACAGCTTTTCCTTGGGCATCACCCTCAACTGTTACATCTACCACAGGTTTTCTTTCCATACTTTGTGTGTCCATCTCTACGACGCTCAACGCCTCCAACAACACTAGCTTGCCTCGTGCTGCTCTATTCACTGCATGTGTGTTTAACACTTCGAAAGTTGCTCAGGCCATTTAAACTGGTATATGAAAAATGCATTTAACAAAAATAAAACAGTTTTTTGGGTACAAACCTGTATACCACTCAGTTCTTTAGGCATCACAGGAGCTACTTTAAAGGCAACATTTTCAAATACTAACCTTTCTCCTTGTTCTAAAAGCCTCAGTGCTAAATGGCACATTCGGTTTTAGTCGTTGCAAGGTCCACACAATTTGAATCTACAACGCTCAGCTTTTGTTGTCAAATCGTTCGGTAATCTGTCGCTGTTTGGCGATGCCATTTCCCCGCTGCTTCTATGTTTGGTTGTTTTTTTGCAGGGCTCTGTCCTCCACCTCCGGCTTTCCGTTTGGGCCACTTATTTTGTGTTGTTTCACCACCGATCTTGATTGCTATCAGGTGAGGCAAGAAACCACCAATAGACACTGAAATACACACACGCCTGCATGTTATGCCTGGAGGTGCTCTCTGCAGTGGGCTTCTGTGAAGCAGTGATGCATATGACATTTGCTTGTTCAGAGCGTTGCCACCAGGCAGCTGTGTTTTTGCTTTTATTTTGATCAGTTTTTGTTTTTTTTTGTTCTTTTTTCTACGGCAATGGTTATTATTTCCAGGTGTTAAATGTCACTCTTCCCTTGAAGTAACATTTACCCCGGTTTGTGCTTGACATGCTGAAACTCACACACCAATTCCTCCAACCCAGCTTCAGACCTTACGATCTAGCGTGCTGCAGGGTTTCACAGTGTAATTAGATTTGTGTATTTGTGCAGATGTGTGTGCTTGCATCAGTTTCCATCCATTTTTTAAAAAACTTTTGTTACTGCTCCCTCTGGCCCAGTTGCTTCCTGCTGTTTCCTTCCTGCTTGAACGGGGTCAGTGGGGTGATCTTTGGTCTTCTGTGTGGCCCTGAGGTCTGGTAAGTGGGCGGGCCACTGGGGGAGGTGGTGTTGTGGAGGTGGTGACACCTGAAATCACTCCTGCTTGCACTCTGCAGGACTTGACGGCTGTAGAGACAGGAAGCTGTAATTAGGACTAGAGGAGGCTTAGCGCCATCCCCTCCTCTGCAGCTCTTCCTCTGTTGACAGAAACACTTCTCGCATTAAGAGACCAGAACTCATAATTACATGTGGTCGGGAGCATCGGGATCCTCGGACGCGAGGCAATTTAATGCCTCATTTATTCACTTTTTTGTTGTTATATGTTTTACACAATTCGTCAATGAGCCTAGCATTTTGCACACCACAGTATTATCAAGGCTGTTGTAAAACATATAAATTAAGTAAGCCATGCTGATGATGTAAGTGGTGTTTAGAAAGTATTGTTGCTTTTTGCAGCAGAGGGGCATGAAAACAATGAATTTTTGATTTTGGAAATCCTTGTAAAACAGAACATGCTCCAGTGCTGATGGTTGTCTGTTGAAAAAAAAAACTTAAAAAAAGAGTTATTAGTTATTGAAGTTATTTAAAGTCGCAGCTCCTAAAAGAAAAAAAGGTCTGCAGAGAGCACCGACCTGTAAATATATAAATGCCGTCTAGCTAGACATCAAACCTTTTCCTAAACAATTTTCAAAATAATGGTAATTTTTATAAATTGATAAATTTATAGTCTTTTATTTCATATATAATGTTTTTACTTAACTGTTTCCTTTTTATTGAAACAACAACAAGTTTTGTTTTATTTCCACATTTAGTAGTAACAGTTTTTTGAGTTACCCAATTTGTAAATTTGCTTTGTTACCCTCTTGTAGCCAAATCACTTATAAAGTATCTTGTAGTGGCTTACGTCTAAAATATTTAACACTGTCTTGGAATAAAATATTGTAATGACAAAAATATATTGTGAGGTTAACAAATAGTTTATATTGTATCATTGTGTTTGCCATTCTTACTGTTGAATCTGAGTGGAGCATCTTTAAATAGTGCTGTTTTCACTCTGTGTGCTGCTTTGTGCATCAGTGTGTAAACATTGTGGGCGAATTATTCTGTGACATGTTATCATGTCATTAATATTGAATGGAAACACTTTATTTGTTTTTAATTAAACCGTTAATCCTGTGTTATCGTGGACAAACTCTCTTATTAGTTGTTAGTTGATGTCCCTACAGTGGTCCATAAAAGAAACTGGCTAACCCAGCTTGACATTGTGCTTTTTTGGGCTTAAAAAGGGGAAGTATGAACTTCCACTTTAAAAAAAAAAAAAAGTTTTTGCGGTCAGCTCTTTTGAAAATGACAACCACTTCTTATTTCCACAGTTAGCTGATTGCATTGCACAGTATTTGAGTGTGCATTGGTGGTTCCTTGCCTCACCTGATGGCAAACAAGATCAGTGGTGAAAGAACACAAAAAAGTGGCACATACTTGATGTGTATTCTGTTTGAATTTAACTAAGTTATTGAAAAGGGTGCTTCATTTGCTTCTTCAAAATGTTGGGACCGTTGTCACAGATTAAGTTTCTCAGACCTATACAGGTTGGTGACATGAACATCAGTCTGTTTGACCATTAGCGGAGTCATTTTAATCTTGTAGGTTGAAGGGTGGGTTCTGTCTTATTCCAGTGTTGGATTAGAATCTGAGGGGAAGAGAGGTCCGATAAGCATCTTGATCTTTTGGTTGTGTTTACGTCCAGCCTCATTAGCGCAGAAGTACATACTGTCCTGCTGCTGCTTTTAAGAAGGGCCGATGCTGTCATGGTGTGTGTGTGTGCTAATTAGATTTATGTTAAACATACATTTGACAAAAATCCGCGTTTCTCAAATCTGCTGTACAACAAGCTGATTAGATCAACTTTAGCTGTGTCATGGAAAATTTATGCCTGTACTGTGTCCATTGATAACCCGATGTCTTATTGTCCAGTTCTGAGTACATGCTGAAAAACATGTTCCGTAAACAAATAATAAAATATGATAAAAGAAGATAAAAGAAGAAACAGGTCAGTTTCTGTTTATCAGCAGATACACCCGTATGATAATCTCTGTGTTTTGCCGGAAACTCTGACATGTCAAGTTTTGTATAAATCTGGTCTGAAGTGTGTATTTAAGCTCATGTCTAACAATGCTCCAGGCTCTTTTCCTTGCTGTGGGGGTGAAGAGACTTCGGACACGTCTGCACGTCTGTCTCCGAATAAATGGCACAAAGACTAAAGATCGATCTCTGAGTCTCCATTGAATGGTTTTCTCACCTCTCTGATAAAAGAAAAATTTCACAACAGCTGATTTCAGTGGCTAAAATTTTAACTTCAAATCACATCTTTGTCTGATGCAACGTTCATTTAGAACTAAAGCAAGTTTTAACATTTTGATTAGAGCTGACAGTTATGAGTGAATCTGCAAAAGATGTTTTATCAAAGCTGCTTCTTCAGAATTTTTTTTTGTTTTTAGTTATAAATGGGATGCACTAAAGTTTTTTTCCCATGCAAAGCGTGTGTTTCTGTGATGAGTGTGTGTTCCTGTCCTCTCACTCCACTAACTGGTTCCAATCCTCCTCTCAGGGTCCTGTACGTATCCTGGCAGACACATGGTCAGGAAGAAATAAAACCTTCAGTTCAGGTGAGTGTTTTGAACCTTTGCTGCAGTTTTCCACGTCTTTTTCTTTTTCTCTTTTGCTGCCTCGAGCGGTAACTTTGAGCTTTGTTTTACAGGCCCTCCAGCCGACCTCTGGGCTCAGTCCTGGCTGTGGCGCTTTGGAGTCAGTGGGCCGGCTCGGCAGGTGTTTGAGAGTTGACAGGAAATGAAGTCCAGTATGAGGCAGTGGTGGAAGCTGGCGCTGGTGGCCATGCTGGCCTGGGTTCTTGTTTTTTTTGTGCTCCTCTCTTACTTCTTGGATACTCGTGCCAATGAGCCTTTGACCTCCAGTGGCTCTTTGCTCTCTCAGCACCCTGACACCCGCCGGCTAACCTCCATACAAGCGTCGAATCTGCAGCAAGGCATCTTGGGATCGAGACCTACAACATATCTCAGAGAAATGCAGGGACTGGGCTCTTTAAACAGCTCTCCAACCCCAGAGACCAGTGTGGAGGTTAGCCGGAGTCCAAACGAGGCTCCCTATGCTACTTACGGTAGCCAGGAAGTAAACCACCAGGACTCTTTGGACCCACAGAGCCTAGCTGCCTGGTCTTCCTTCGGTACAGAGAATGTAGAGAATGAGGGTTTTCACTCAGATCCTGCAGTTCAGAGTCGTGAGAGAACGTCTCAGATCACAGAGTATCTGAACCACGACGATACGACTCATTACCACAATGGTGATGAGGAAGACGATGGGAGGGAAAACGAGGAGCTCGGAAACAGAAGGAGGGCTCGGGGCAAAAGGGTGGGCGGTGACTCCGCCAATGTGGACGAATATTATTTCTTCAAGCTTAACTCTGTGGTGCATCAGCTGTGGAGAGGCAGCGTGTCCTCCACCATGCTGAGTCCTCGACTCCAGCAAGCCATGAAGGAGTACATGAGTGCCAACAAACACAGTGTTTTTTACAAGGGACACCGCATAATCGACCAGAATGCCACGGAGCTGCTGTGCCAAATGAAAGCCCAGGCACGGCTGAGAACACTGGACGGGTCGGAGGAGCCCTTCTCCTCTCTTGGCTGGGCTCATTTCGTGCCGCTACGTCCCCTGGAGAGACTGAGCGGGCGTCAGGAGAGGAGCAGCTTCAAGACCTGCGCCGTGGTCACATCTGCTGGTGCCATGCTGCGATCAGGACTGGGGAAAGAAATCGGTAAGTGATGAAAACAAACATTGATTTTTGCTTTTTGTGGACTCGGTTGCTACATTCTGCAGCTGTCAAATGTTGCTAGATGATGTTGTGCTCTGAATCACCCGGTCACGTTTGAGTTCAGGCTTTTGAAAACCTTTTAAATGAGTTTGTTTCTCCCACACTCTGCGCTGACATCAGCTGGTGAAACTAGCCTGCTTTGATTGGTTCCATATTCTTTTGTTTGTTGTCAGACGGTAAAGCAGCTTGGAAATTCTGAATAAAAATCAGCACATCAGGATGAGAAGAGTAAACACAGACTAAACCTTCATCATACATTATGAGGAAGACAAACAAAACAAAAACCTAATTTTGCTACAGTCTTTATAATTTCAGTCAGGAATATCTCCATCACCACTGAATAAAATCTAACCTCAAACCATCATATATTCCACACCATGTTTTCCAAATTAGATTCAGCTTTCTACTTCAACAAGATTTATTTTAGTTTGTTGACATTTTTTTTAAGGGTAACGGGAACACTATACAATCACCAAATTGTTTTGCCCATACCTGTTTGAAATGTACTTTACAGCAATAATTCAGATCTTTTGAAACTTTCCTTAAAAAAACTATGAACAATAACTAATTTTAATGGCGTTAAAGCATTTTTATGCTTTTCAGGTTGTGTTATACGTTTGTTGCTGCAACTACAGCAACAGGGAGTACTAAAACACACAGACTGTTTCTTATTGTCTGTAAGCACAAAAAATTGTTCTTTCATTTTAAACCTATGGATGTCGTCTGTGCTTAAATCCGAGGTCTTTAATCCTGTTCCTCATAACCCACTGTCCTGCATGTTTTAGCCATTTCCCTGCTTTGGCACACCTGATTTAAATAATTTAATTACCTACTCATAATGTCACCAACTTTAGCAGAAGCTAGTCAGTCACTTATTATTTCAGTCAGGTGTGTTGGAACAGGGAAATATCTAAAAGAGTTACCCACAGTGGGTAAAGGAGGACCTCTGGCCTAAATTACTCATAGGGTTAGGGTTAGGTGGCTTAACAAACATACAGTCATGTGAAAATGGTCAGGTACAAAACCCGGACTGAAATAAATCCAAAAATAAGGAGTGAATCAAGACTTTTGCTCGGTTGATATTATGATCGGTTTTGCCTTTTTTATGCCGGAGTGCAGAAGGTGTCGTAATGTTATTTAGAGTTGTGGTGTTTTCAAAAACATATCAGAACTGAATTTGATGCCTTTTTTAATATGTCTTGATGCCCCACTTTCATTCAGATTTAAGGGTGTCTTTTTAAAGAAAAGGGGAAATCTTCTCCAACCACATCATTTCATCGGAACTGATGGAGTTAACGGAACCTGACCCGACTCCCAACAGGGTCAGAGATCATCAAGTCCTCATTATTCCAAAAACCTTTTTTATGCTGTGTCGAGTTTCACTGCATCTGCATTTCATTTGAAGATCAACAAACATCCATCTGTGCCTGCAGTGACTGGCGCTCGCTCGTGTTTTCTGTTGCAGCCACAGATGAACTCGTCAAGCTGACTGCACACAAAGATGAGTGTGTCTGCCTAGTAGGTTAAATTTCTTTATTGTACTTTATTTTTTTCTGCACTTAAACGTGTGCGTACTTGGTTAAGAAGACTTTTGGCAGCTCTCCGGTAAGCGGGGAGAGTGTGAACTCGGCGACAGATGGCTCACTAGAAAAAGCACCCTCCCCTGGTCGGTAGTCTTCGTATCACATAAAGCTGCCCTGCATCTTGAGCTGTTTGGAACAAGCAGTAGAATAAGAGAAAAGAAAAAGGGCTTGAGGTTTTATTAAATAGTTTTTTTAACCTTTCTATTTTCACGCAGGTTTATACAGTACCTAATGCTCCACATAATGTCCTTGAGAGTGAAACAGATTACAAAAGCTTCGAAGAAAATCAGGGAAACTTGCATTTTGCACTCGAACCCTGTGGAATGAACTTGTTGTGCCGTGTCAGTGGAAACATTAGTCTCTCTGCTTTGGTCTGTCAACACTCGCAGCTCTCCTTGTAGCTCTCCTTGACGTAGAAGGACTTTAAAGCGCCAACGGGTTCTCTGCAAATGCACAGAAATGCTGACTAAATATCAATTGAAGTGTACCTCAAAGGCTGCAAAGACATCTTTTGTTTGACGCGCAGGTTGGATGAAATGACATTCAACGTATGTTTTAGCTTTTAAAATGTGGAGAGAGTTTGACTTTACTTTAAAAAAAGAGTTTGTTATCAATTTAAGGTAACTTTGAAGTCTTTGTTGTGTTGCTTGGTTTTTATAAAGCGATTTTTGATGCTCAAAGTATCTCAAATTCTGTTCATCGCTATAAGTTAAACATTTCAAAGTACTTAAAGGTATAGTACATTTTCTTTTTAAAGTAGGTTTCTATAACAAGATTTTAAATAGTTAATATCTAACCTGTTACACATAACATTTTTGAGTTCAATTTGTTGTTGAATTTAACTTATGAACAAGATATGTAATCTGTAAATCAAAATGTAATTTTCTGGAGGGTTGAATGTTTAAATGTTTTTAAGGAAAGCGTCTCCTGCCAACTATTCTGACAGCTGATGATTTTAAATTATTTTTACATTAAATATAAAACACTGAAAATCGTGAAATGAGGTTGTGGAAACCTGTTTTCTTCCACAAGGTTTTTATACAAGTGTTTTCTAATGTAAAGAATTTTAAAAGCTCCGTTTTGGACAAAAACATGGAGGATGTTTTTTTATTTTAACCATTGACAGCTGGTTTTTCTATACCGCTTTGTATACTTGAGGAGCACAAACTGTTATGAAACTGGGTTTACCGGTTTTTCTGAACACGTCTCATTTTTCAACCTGTTGTCAAACTGATAGCTTGCTAAAACGATTAATACCTGAAAGCCAGAGTTAGGTGAGACTCCTTCAGCAAACTAGATATTTTCTTTCTTTGTATTCAGATTTGTTAATGTGGACAGACTCTCCATGTATTTTTTTAAAGTTAGAATGTGTGAACAAGAGAAAAAATATGAATCCAGGAAAGAAAATCATTAAAACAAAAACCCAGAGGTGTGTTGATAAGGCCTTTAAATCTGTCAGAAGTGCTACAACCAGCTGCAGCTGCCACTAATTGAGTTTATAACAAACCACAGAATTTAATGTTAATAACTGTGATTGATAGTGATTAAGAATTAAAAAAAAGTTTTTGCATTAATCTGCATACACTTTTTTTTTTATTATGTGAATTGTTTTTAGACCGTAGCCTGTCTCTGACTAGCCGTTAGCTCATCACCCTGGTCAAAAGTAAACTGCACGTGTTCAAAGACCTGCAACATATTCATTATTTATATCTTTTAAACTAAAACCCAACATCAAAAGATCTGAACTGTCACTTAGAAATAAAGCTTGTATTTGCGAAAAATCGTGTAAAAAGATAGTTAAAGAAGGATTTATAAGTATTTATGATTGTCTTCACTGAGATCCATCATGCTTGTCTTAATGACATGTAACAGCAGGGACGAGCTCAGTGTCATCATTCTAATGTTCATTCCTAATATATATATATATATATATATATATATATATATATATTTGTTTTTTTTGATGCAGCTTGATGAGCGAGACAGCTCTTTTTGAAGACAGATAACTAAAGAACTGTCAGTTCAAATGGTTCTGATCCTGTTTTCTTTGATTTTCGTACTGCTCCCACCCCC
>JAVKLF010000132.1:12185543-12203750 GCA_034783495.1 Millerichthys robustus
GACAATGAGGGAATGTGGGAGGGGGTGAAAATTCTTTTTTAGAGGAGAGGACAGGTGGATTAAAAGTCTCCGCTTTAAAAGGTTCCTCCTGATTTGAACATCCCATATCACTTACAGATCTCAATTTGAAGCACCTAGTCATCAAAAATAGAAACAATTGAACAGGATTGGAAAATTTGGACTTTGTATTGTTCATAGAGAGACATTCAGATAAAAACTACAGTGACTGGAGAGGAAGAATGCAGGCAGGATAACACAGGCAGCTGCTGAGCCGTTTAAACTCAGCTGTACATCCGCACAATGACAGGGGACCCAGGGATCTGGTGCTGACAGCTGGAGGTGAGGTGCTGGATGGGTCAGCAACATTGGTATGCACTGAGGGCAAATGTTGACTGCCTCTAAGCAGGAATGATAGCAGTTATTTATATCCTCCTCATCCGTCACACTCTACTCCTGACACAGAGCAAAATTAAAGACAGCAGGGAGATGGAACAAGAAGGTGAAAAATAAAACTTCAATGTGAAGGATCTCAGTACCAAAAAGCACTGGAGTAAACAGATCTCCAAAATGACAAAACTTCAGATTCACTAATCCTTAAAAGCTACTTATTCTTTTTTGAATTTTTTTCACCAAATTAGTGCCCCTGGGTCAAAATGACCGAGCGCTACGATTGCCACTACTGCAAGGAGTCCCTGTTTGGGAAGAAGTACGTTCTTCGAGAGGACAACCCCTACTGTGTGAAATGTTATGAAAGCCTGTACTCCAACACCTGCGAGGAGTGCAAGAAGCCCATTGGCTGCAACACCAGGGTAAGAGTTGTTCATAAAGGCTGCACTTAGTGTACAAGATGTGATGAAGCAGCATCAGCCTGGTCTGATCTGTTCAAATGATGCTCCTGAAGGATCTGTCCTACAAGGATCGCCACTGGCACGAGGACTGCTTCAAGTGCTTCCAGTGCAAGCGCTCTCTGGTGGACAAGCCCTTCTCCACCAAGGATGACCAGCTCCTGTGCACTGAGTGCTACTCCAATGAATATTCTTCCAAGTGCCACGAGTGCAAGAAAACCATCATGCCAGGTGGGAAACAATACAAGGGCAATAACATACAAACGGTATCATTGACATTGGCTTCTTCAACTCTATTTTTTTCTGGTTGACCCATGAAGCACAAACGTGCTAAAGATAAAAATCATGTTCAAACACAGTTTAGTTTCTCATTTCTGACATTGTTTAAAAGCCAAATACAGAATACACAGTGCACTTTAGGGTAGTTCTAAAATCAAATTGGTGTAAAGCCAAAAGAAAGTTATAATAAAAAATCAAGAAAACGTAAAAAAGCCTAATATTAGAATACGAGAAGTAAACCAAACAGTACCAGCCTCTTGTGCTTTTAGCTAATTTGTAGTGATAACTGTTCTAAATGTGACACATGATTGTGTGTGCAGTGCTTCTAAATTCTAAAGTTGTTTTTGTGTTGCTGTATTTGTCATTGCTTATTTTCCTCTATTAACATCTTACTTACAATTTATTGAAGGCTCCAGGAAGATGGAGCACAAGGGCAACAGCTGGCACGAGACCTGCTTTACCTGCAAGAGATGCCAGCAGCCAATTGGCACCAAGAGCTTCATCCCCAAGGACAACCAAAACTTCTGCGTGCCCTGCTACGAGAAGCAGTTTGCCATGCAGTGTGTGCACTGCAAGAAGGTTAGACGCTCAGTTTTATTATGACATCCAAGGAACTGATGTTCAAACAAACAAAATGTTGCAAACTTTCCCTTTGACTAGCCCATCACTACTGGTGGGGTGACCTACCGTGACCAGCCCTGGCACAAGGACTGCTTTCTGTGCACCAGCTGCAAGCAGCAGCTGTCCGGCCAGAGGTTCACCTCAAGAGATGACTTTGCCTATTGTCTAAACTGCTTCTGCAACCTTTATGCCAAGAAGTGTGCCTCCTGCACCACCCCAATCAGCGGTAATCCTATTTGTAAAGCATAGCTGAAAGTATAGTTTCTCAGCAGTTTGACAGACATAAATTTTTCCGTTCCAGGTCTGGGGGGCAGCAAATACATTTCCTTCGAGGAGCGCCAGTGGCACAATGACTGCTTCAACTGCAAGAAGTGCTCCGTGTCTCTGGTTGGCCGCGGCTTCCTCACTGAACGCGATGACATCCTGTGCCCCGAGTGCGGCAAAGATATCTGATTCAACCTAGCAGATAAATCTGACCCAGTGATCCCGTTACAACCAAGAAATGGCAAAGATACACTAAATACCTTCAGAGCACAGCAGTTTTAGTGTTACCATACATGTAAACTGTTGTATGCTGTAAATTTCAGACTACTAATTTGAATTTACCAAGTTTATTCAAGTTACAGTACACACTCCTAGAAACAATATATTTCTATTAAAATATCTCTATGCATGAATCTAAAGAGTTACTTATGAAACAGTTTGTAGTTGCAGGTAGATATTGTATGATGCACTCTGGAATAAATCTACATTAATGCAAACTATCAACCTGGATGCTTTGATAACTAAAAAATGCAAGGTTGATTTAAGGTGTGGCTTGATTTTGTGAATATGGCTTTTACAAGCAAACTAAAATCTAGCAATTGGAATAAATAATTTTACTAATCTACCTTAAGAAGCTTTCTAACAGGTATACCTTCAGAAATTATCCTTCAGATTCAAATTCTTTAAATTTCTTTTGAAACTGATCACATTTCTCTACTGGCTGCCATGATATTAGGTACGGTAATCTCTTTGAATATTTACTTTCTTTTTAAATATAAGGTTGACAAGTGCCTCTTTCCTTTATCCATTGAAACGACAAAAATGGTCACATTTAGAACACAGATCGCTGTGTTCTGATACAAAGAAATTTGCTCACAGAATTGGTATTTCACATTTTACCCTATATTGTCAAAACACATATGCAGTATTTTCTGTTTTGCAAATGTTAAAAGAATAAACATTAGCCAAAAAACAGCTTATTTTCCTTAGAATTACACCAACACAAAAACTGCAATTAATTATATTGGAAATTTATTTAAAAACTGCTGGTAACAACAAATGAAATTCTAGTTCAAAACACTTCATCTACAGCAAAAACATCAACTACTAAATTTGTCCAAAACAATAAATATACTTTAAAAATTATGAATTCTTAATTTATTCCATAATATTTTGTTGTATGAAGTATTTTAATTTATTTATGCAAGTGCCAATAATGATTTCTGATCCACCTGAGTGCTCAACTTTAGGTTATTTACAACATGTACAACTTCACTTCAAAGTAATAATGAAAAACCTGAAATATTTTGTAACAAAACATCGGATAGAATCTTTATATTTTGTGGAATGAAAAACAAAAACGATAAATATCTATTAGTTACTGAATGACCAGTTCAAACCTCTTGTGTCCACTTTTTTATCACGTTGAGATCAAAACAATGTGGGCTCATAATGCTTCCATGTGACTTGGTAGATTTTGTTTAGTTGTCATTTCAAGAACACAAAAATCACCCAACAAAATCACTAATCAAGAGCAGGCATCAGGTTGGAAAACAAGTCATTTTTTACATTTCGTTCAAGAGAAAGTGATTGGAAATGCTGACCGTAACAACAGCGAGGGCACTTGAGGTTTTGGGAAGAAACAAGGAAGGTTGTGACTTGAATAAGCTGGTTGATCTCCTGAGCAATCACTCTGCTGTGTCAGCGTTATAATGAACAAGAATAATAAGGTGGCCTTTACACACACCTGACAAGGTTTCTAAAAATACGTTAGTTGGAAGATTGTGATGGGTGATGGACTTCAAAGATCAGGAACAACAAGAAGAAAAAAAAGCTGTCATCTGATCAGGGCCATGTAACGTGCTGAATCTTTTTCTTCACTTCTGGTGATTTTAGTGGACCCTGTAGAAATAACAACACATATTAAATAAATATTGGTTCAAATCACTTCAGCATACAGAGCAAAGATTTATCCAAAGTCCTGAAAATATAAAAATTAATTTAAAAAAAATGGATTTACAGCAGTTTTGATGTCAATTGTTATTGATTTTCCTATGAAATTTTTGTCCTATACTATTTCTTTTAAAATAAATTTGCTTATTCAGGGTGAGACACATTTTTAAAATTCCTTCTTCAATCGTATAATTTTTCCAAAACAGAAGCACAACGTGGACATTTGGAGACATAACAAGAACTTCCTACCAGACTGTTGGCTTCTCGTTTGAGGTTTGCCGTGTCTGTGCTATGATTTGTGGACGAGGAAGAAGAGGATGAGTTGAGCCTACGGATGGGGTTGGACAGATTTGCAGCTGGGGGAGGTTTTAACCTGTCAGCGACAGGTGACACTGTTGATCCGTCTGGTTTGTTCACTTTTAGCGAGCCGGAGTGAGAAGAACTCCCATCAAACACAATCAAAGGCCTTTTCCTAGGGTGGTCGTTACTGGAGCTGGAAATGGTCACACATTAACAATCAGATCCTCATTGAAGAAACAAATCAACTCATTTTAAAACAATAGGGTGTGTTGTTTGTAATGGCATATAGCAAAATTATTTTATAAAATATAACATGTTTGACTCAGAGAGCAGAGTATTTTTATTTAATTGCCAAAATGACATCATAGCTATTAACAGCAAGACTTGCTGAACACTCCTTTTTCAGGGAATTGAGGTTGTGCTGTTAAATTTGCCTCTGTAAATGACTGACATCCAATTATCTTTATCCAGGTACAATAAAATACACGTGGCTGACATCAAAGAGTTACTTAACGATGATAAATCATGGAATTGAGACTTGATCTCTGAGTAGCACCAAGATTCACATTCTCACCCGAGTGTAGCCTTCTTTTTATATTGAGTGACTTTTATTTTATTTATGCATGTCCAATGTTTGGAACTCAGAGTGATTCTACAAACTGAATGTTTGTGATTCCCTACAAGTCCAAAAACATCAGTATTTAGAAAATCTGGCATAATAGGCTACACAATTTTACCCATTTTCTTTCTTCTTTATTCAAGCGGAAAACATGACACCAGCAAGTGAAATTGCTGTAAAATCATAGCTAGGATAGTGAATCTGTATTGAAGATACTTGCAGCAGTGCTGCGACAACAGATGTGAGTCTGCACTGCTTTTCCATGGATAAGAAGATTAGAACCGCCTGAATCAGAGCGGTTCTTCACGATCGTCTGTGTTTTTACCCATTGTAGCAATGCTCTGTTTACATGCAGGTGTTCCTCTTTGTTGTCACCATCTTGTTGCAAAAAAAGCAGTCCGAGAGCCTTTTCAGCAAACATGTAACCAACTCTATCTCAACAACTGTTCATCTCAGCAGCATGATGTTGCTTTCTTTTTACATCGTTATGTTATCTTTCCAATAGTCACAGTGTATTCATATTTATTAAGAAAACTCGATGACTTTCTGCTGTTAAATATAGAGAAATAGAGCAAAGCTGTGTCCATCTTAAGTTTTACCTTTCTGCCCTGTGTCCAGCAGGTGTCTGCCTCCCTCGGCTCTTCTCCATCCTCCGACCCCAGCGGTTGTTGGGTAAAGTCCTCTGCGGCAGCGGGACGACGTGCCGGAGGTACAGCTCTGTCAGCCCGTCCCTGCTCCCACACTCTCTGGTACTGACATTTCTCTAAACCGAACACATAACGCTGTCAGCTGAGCTCCATGACTTCATTAAAAACGTATAGCGAATGGACACTGTTAGCTGCTGTGCTAACGTTTCAATTTTACGCGTTTATTTCCTCATTTAAAAAACACAATTCTTCTAACATTTGACTCACCTCACTTAACATTAGCTGCATGAAGTCTTGAGATAACAACTCAGGATGCAATAAAAGATCCACATCTGAGGTAAAAGCACTCTTTTTATTTATTTGTCTGGTAGCCGCCATGTTTAATTTCTTCTTCTTTGTTCTTGGCCACAGCAGAACCTTTCCTGCCACCTACTGGACACAGGCTGCATGTGTTCTTAGGATTTTATTAGGCCTAATAAAATCATACTTTATGCCGAAACGTCTCCAAAATAGGAATTATGTATAAACACATATTTTTCCTTTTAAAAACACAGTTGAGGCTTACTAAACTAAACGTTTGTTCCATGAACTGCATTAAGTCTGTGCAAGCACCTCAATGCACTGTTGTTTTTACTAATAAGAATTATAATTTGCAGGACTGAGTTTTTTTAAATTCACACTTCTTTATCTTTTGCATATTTTTTAAATATAAGTGAAGTTCAAATTCGTCTCAAATATGTAATTACTTCTAGAAGCATGCCATAACTGATTTAAAATAAAGGTTCCTGTTGATTTAGATGTTTAGATGTTTTAGATATTTTGCTAACAGACAGACAGGCAGACAGGACAGAATAAGGAGAAGGATTCAGTTGTTTCTAATTAGTTAATTCCTTCATAATTTGGGGGAAAGGTCTCCATCATGACAGAAGGAGTTAAAAAACAAAAAGCTTTAAAAACAGGCTGTTTTTCTGCTTAGCCAATAACTTGAGGAATCAGAAATTATATTGGAGATTAAATAGATAATGGCATGACCAGTGTTTAAGGAACCTAAAAAGTTGATTTCACACATCTCAGTACAAATCGCCCACATCACAAGAAAAGGGGACTCTTTTTTTTCGGTAGTACAGTTTGAACAATGAAAACAGATGAACAGGAAAAAGTAACTCAGTTTTTCAGTAATTCTGACAAATAGAGAGCTGTTGAGGAGGTGGCACAGGAAATCACAGAGGAACAGAACTCAGCACAAACACCCCAAACCACAGAAATAAAACTGAAACAGAAAAAACTAAAACAACATAAAGGATAAAAAAAAAGAAAACCACATTCTGACACAAAAGATAAGCCATATCTTTGTATGTGTTTTGTTTAACGAACATATTTATGAGGACAGATGGAAAATATCAAACTTAAAAATAAAATTGATTTTGGAACATATTGAAAAACAAAAAAGAAGCACCTGAAGATTTGACTTTCCACTAAAAAAAGGTGATCTGTTTAAATCCAAGCAATACACCTAGTCTGTGTGTAATTTTACTAAAAGAAAACTTTATTTATTGGTTTAATTTGTCATGAGTAACATGAATTCAAATCCAGCAAATGAACAGTTTGATCTGACAAAATCGTTGCACTTCCGCTCAATTTTCTTGTCACAAAGAGAAAAGCTTTGTCTGAATTGTTTTTGAATAATAACTGAGTTTACAGAGTGGGTCAATGGATGAAAAGCTCAGAGACAAGACAAACGAAGAATTCAGTCGTCAAAGGAAGATCGTCAATGACTGGCTTTAAGTGTCTGGAATAACCAGAAAGATCTGTAGCCTATTGATCGTACTTCTCAGCTTCATCAAGTAAAAACCATATTTTCTTTTTTTTGGCACACTTCAAGCTGAACATTCAGTAACATTATAGAAAAAGTCAACTGTTTTCATGTTTTCAAAACATTTGGGAGCAGAGTCAGAGACAAACGGGCCCTGGTCGTTTCACACAGCCGACTGGCTCTCACTGCACACATAAATGTTGCTGGGTCGCACTCGTCTGTGGCTCCTGCCCGGCACACGGGGACACAGTCTGCAGCTCTTGGGGATGAACTCCTGGCACGCCTCCCTGAACTTCCGGATCCTCCAGCAGTAGATGACCGGGTTGAACACGGTCTTCAGGTAACTCAGCCACAGAGCGCCGATGCTGATGGGGTAGAAGAGAGGGCTGTAGTAGAACTGCCGGCTGAACACAGCCAACAGGCTCACCACCGTGTGAGGCAACCAGCACACTGAGAAGCCGACGAAGAGGATGAGGATGGTGGTGAAGGCTCTGGTTTTGAAGCTCATGTCCACCTTGATCTTAGGTGGGCGCTGCAGCCCAGTGAGTCTCATTTTGCTGACTTGGTTGAGGGCTGGAAGGCAGGAATGCTCGCTGGTGTGGTTGTGGATGCGCAGGGTGTTGCGGCGCACCGTGTTGAGGATGCACATATAAGAGTACAGCATGACCGCGAACGGAACAAAGAAGACGGCTATAGCTAAAAGCACTGTGTATCCACGGTCTGCCACAGACTCGCTATATCCCAGCACACACTGCGGCGCCCAGGCACCCCCGACTCCTGCTGCACCAGTCCTCCACCCGACGACAGATGGCAAGGACACACACAGGCTCAGCACCCACGAACCCGCTATCAAGACCTTAGCCCGGTGCGGGGTCAGCTTGTCCTGCCGCTGCACGATGATGAGAAAACGGTCCACGCTGATGATGAGGAGAATGGACACCCCCTCCAGGACAAACAGCCAGTACAGCATGATGGAGGCTCGACAAAACCCACTCCCAAAACTCCAGTCAGCCGTGGCCACGGTGACGGCAGTGAAGGGCATGCAGAGCAGGGAGAGCATGATGTCAGAGAAGGCCAACGTGGCGAGGAGGAGATTGATCGCAGAGCGCATGGCCGGTTTCTGATAAACAATCAGACACACAATTGCATTGCCGAGGAAACCAATCGTGATCATGAAGATCATGATTGCTGCCAGGGTCACACGAAGCGTGACCGACACCAGCGGAGTGGCAGTCTCTGATGGGACGCTTTCTGCTGCTTCTTCCACACCTGGCTCCATGAAGCTACACTCCTCAGGCAGGCTTTCATTGCAAAAAGCCATAGCAGCTTTTTTATCAGGCAAAAGCAGTCCAAAAGAAGGTAAACATATTTGACTATTTCTGTGGGGGAAAGTCTAAGATGTTTTCCAACAGGTGGTGTTCCATGGCAACACCTAGATGGAAAGAGAAGAACATCCATATTAGGCATTTTGCAAAACCAGATAAATAACAATTAACATTATTATTTAGTATGATATATACAATTAAATGTAACATGATACATTTTGATACAATACACAATGTGGTACAATGTGATATAACATGGTACTATACAATACAATGTGACATAACACAATGCAGTATACATTACCATACAATGCAATAAAACAGGGCTATTATCCCCCACCCATGTTGGGTCTGAGTAATTGTGCCCCCTGAGCAATTGAGTTAAATAGCCCTGAAATACAAAATAAAACAATAAAATACAATAAAAATTAATGTATCCTTGAGATGTTTTGTTGATACCTGATGAGTGCATTAAAAAACTTTAACTAAAGTGACATTATAGCTTTTTTAAACTTGTTTATCCGTAAATACACCACAGCCATAATTTAGCATTTCATCAGATATTTGGAGGATTTTCAGCTTTAATTAAATATAAATGTGAATTTAAACCCACCAGAGGAGGAAGGACGTTCACATGATGCTGAAGGAGTTACATAAACTCTGAACACAACAGCCACGTGGACCGAGTCGTGTTTCTGAGCTTGGCTCGGGGAGGTTGATGATTAACAGGCAAGCTGTGGAGTTTCACACACATTTACAGCTCAGAGTGTTGTCAGCTTTCAGTTCAGGAGAAACACTCCTACTTGGTTGACTCTTCAAGTGACACTTCAACTTTAATCCACCAGAAACAACTCCATAAAGAACAGTATATGGCTAGTTCTTTCCATCCCATCATATTGTATCACATCATATGACATAATACAATATGATGCAATATGATGATAAAAAGCAATGTTGCATGATAAAGTACAAATTCTTGCTGGATAGACAGCTCACCACTGCTTCTAGTCATTATTTCTCTAGATAAGCTTAAAGTGAAGATTAGGGGAAAAAATGCTAAAGTAAAAAAAAAACGTTATCAAATAAATGTATTTAGGTTAGATGTGTATCAGTTTAATAGAGTCCTGCACGAATGTCGGCAGATGGGTAAATATTGCAAAAATTATGTAAAAAAAAAACCACTGTGAGTTGCCTGGTTGGCAAGAAAGGAGCTAAATAAGTACACATTTATTACAACTACCTCATCTTTTCAGTGACTGTAGCCACATTCTACAACACAAGCCCCAGTTTTAGTAACTCAATAGTGATGCTGCCTGTTGCCATGGAAACACGGTCAGCAGTTCCATGGCAACAAGCAGTCTGCGTTTTCACCTATCTCTGACAAATGTCTTTTTGTGTTTCTTTTTCCATAAAATTAGCCGACGCTCTCTTGCAGTAAAAGATGTTTTAACTTCTTAGAGAACCCGCGTCATGAGACCCAGACAAGTGTTGCCGTCTGAAGGAGTCACTTCAGGACACAGATTTCAGGTGTGGTCAGTAAATCTGGATCTGACACAAACAGAATTATGTTGCAGTATTAAAAAAAAATCTGAGGAGAAAGAATGGGATTCAAGGGGAACATGGGCTGCTGAATATTCCCGTTTTCCCAGAGATTTTAGAACATTTTGTACAAATTCCTGCCATTGCACAGACTGAACATAACGTTCTCAACTTCACTCACGAATGCTTTTTTTCCTTCTCCTGTTTGACTTCATCCATCACTAGCTGCTTCCTGAATATGTCTGCATCCAAACTAGAACTCATGCATCACAATTAAAATGAACTCAGCAGATTTTTAAAATAAAAAACACCGGGTGAGAAAATAAATAAAAGACATAAACCAACACATCTGAAAAAACAGACCTACCTTGCCTGTTACACCTGGTACCTGTTTTTTTTTTTAAGGGATGTTGTGGAACCCGTCTGCTCTGCGACCGAGGCTTCCCTACTTTTCATGCTGGGGATTTGTTCAAATAACTGACTTGGAATATTTTCAGCATCGTATTGATCTCCATCGTGCTGCCTGTGGGGGATGCTGACGCCAGAGGAGCAGGTGGTCTTTGATTTAAAGGAGCAGTGAGGCTGAAAAAATGCCGACATGATGATGCTCAGCTTTAGGGCGTTCGTCTTTAGCAAACGACAACAGAATAACACAAACTGCTGCTCGAGAAAAAAATGTCTCATTTGCATTTGAAAACCATCCCATAATTGCTAGATTAGTATGATTTTGTGTGAGCGGGGGAAACGATGAAGATGACAAACTGATGCCAATAAAGACTGTTGTTTGTGAATCAATAAATTGCTTTTTACTGTCCCACACTGCATCAGTAGTGATGAGTGGCAGTGCAGAGGTTGGAGTAAGTGACCCTGATTGGAAGGTTGCTGGTTCAACTCCCTGGACTGACAACAGGAAGGTACGATGAGATAAATGCAGAAAATGAATTTTCTCACCAAGTGACAATAAAGGTTATATATGCAGTAGACAATTGGATAAATTTGTTGGGCTTTTATTATTCTTATGTAACAGTCTAGTAGATGAGAAACAAATGAATAAGCAGAAAGCCAACATGCATTGCTGATTTTGTCTAGAAGATGGCAGCATTGTCCTCCCAAAGATTTTGGATTGAAGGGGGAAAAAAAAGAATCATCTTATTTTCAGGTTTTGATTGACTTAAGCTTTTAATTGAAATGTGTTCAAATTGACTGTATTTAAAAAAAAAAACAAGGACACATTAATAATAACAATGAAAATATTTCCAGTAACTAATATAAACAGTTTTTGCCTTTTAAAAAAAGGAGCATTTTTTCTGTAGCTCTGACAGATGAGGTAAATTCTTAACTTTTTTTTTTTCCAAGACAGATATTTTTCACATTCGACACAGACACAGCCACATTCCCACACTTAGCATGCAGGATGGTATTCTTTTAAAATGCTTGTCTAAATTGGCATCGTGCCCACGTGCTGAACATGCCCATCAAACTAGTTCCACTCCAGCGGTCTGGCACATGCATGCTCGTCACGTTCCGAGGCAGCCACACAACAAGCTTGCTGGGAAGACAATTCATTTCTCTGTCCGTTGTTCCACAGATGTTTGCTTTAATTCCTCCCTGATTGAGAGACTTTGCTATAGCTACTCCATCAATCACACAACCCACCCTTCCAAAATAAAAAAGAGAAAAAAAAGGCAAACGCAGGCAAAGTGGAAACATGTTCGTCTGTAAATCGGAATATTTAAATGAGCGATGATACTGACCAAGATGTGTTCAACCATATTTCGAGGGAAAACACTTAAAAACCAACGTTTTAAATGTTTTATTCATGCATCCTGGTTCCAGGTAAGAGTCACGGCTTTCACAGTGTGTTAATCAGTGTTAGTGGTTAACCAATCTTTCTGCTGTAAGAATAATTAACATGGAGCGTGTGTGTGTGTGTGTGTGTGTGTGTGTGTGTGTGTGGGGGGGGGGGGGGTGTTCAAACTGCAGGGGAAACAGTTGTGGATTTTTTTGGCTGTCGTGAAATGATTTGCTGCAGGAGTGTGTGTCAGCTGGCTGTGTCCTAACTGTGACACACAAACAGTAAGCATTAAAGCGGGGATTAATCTTGTAGTAATTGCTTCATGATAAGTACCTCTGAACAGGGCTTTAGGAGCAATTATGAGCAATTATATTAGTAGTTACAACTGGAAGGAGGTAATAACATCCTCGGTGTGGAGCTGCAATCATTCCACGGCTCAGACGTGCAGGAAACAATAATCCATTGATGAATGATGTTGCATTTGACCAAATTGTGCTCCAATATGCAGTTTTCTGACACAAATTGTCTAGTTTATTCATATTCTTATTTAATTTGAGGTGTTTTGGTGTTCTAGCATCATCAGCTTGTTCCTTCACATCCCTGCATTGATATTCAGTGAAGACAGTGAGGGCTGTGTGACGACAAAACCTCTTTAAATGTCTTTTTATCCCCCAATTCCAGCCTTATCTCCCATCTTTGCATCACTAAGCTTTGAAGGGATCACACTGCAATCCTGCAAGCATATATTACACCTCCATTTTCATCCTGCAAGCTCAGAGGGGGGAATCCAGAAATGTTAAGAGCTGCTCACATGATCACAGCGAGCAGTGGCTACACCGGTCAACGTTTTTTTGTGAAATCCTTCCATTTTTTTTTCTTTGACTCAGTACGTTGAAAAGTATTCATTAAAAGTCGAAAAGCGAAAGAGATATGAGGTGGGTTTTTGAAAACTTTTCACTCAGAATGTTTTTAAAAGGAAGAGATGTTACCAAGAGAAAGTTTGAAATTATTTATTGAAAACAAAAAAAAAAACATTGTGGAATGACAATAGAAACTTAGGTTAGTCACAGCTTTCTTATTTAATTAGCCACTGCTACAAAAGTCAGAAATGGATCTGAACTGTTTCTTTACTTATACTAAAAATTATGTTTTTTTCATGAACCGAATCCATTTAAAGTGTCAAACAAAAACAGATGAAGATTAAAAAAAATGTCAGCAGAACAAATAACACTGCAACAATCTTTAATGAAACAGTATGAACATTATCTTGTAATGCATGAACATTACAAAGAGAAAAATAAGTTAAAACTATGGATTTGCTCTAAAGTCTGAGACAAAAAGGTAAACATATCCACAGAGAGTGTTTGCAGCATACACCAAATGAAGGTGAAAACACAAAATAATTATACAAAACAGAAACAGAGTCTCCAAATCAAAGAGAATATTTACCAATAAATCTGACTCAAAATGACGTGAAGAAAAGTCCTTTATTTTACCTTGATAAACAGTGATGTGGGCTAGCAGATTGTTGTAAATAAAAAAAATACTTTGGGTCCCTCTGCACTGAGTCCCTGGGCTATGCCCTTTGGAAGCTCCGACCTTGCTTGTGATCACATCTATTGTTGGGTTTAATGTACAAACTTTGACATAATAACAAAAAAAATTAATGGCAGCACAATTTCACAAATATAGTGAAAATCTAAAAAAACAACAAAAAAACAACCATTGTGTGTCTCATGAGTGGGTTCCCCAGCTTCACAACTGACACAGAGTGTCTGAGTTTGTAGAAGTGTGTCAACAATTTGCTTTGTTGAACATTTACAATAATATCTCACCTGTCTAGTTTGTGTTCACTCCTCTGTGTTTTGTCAGCTGACCTTTGACCTCCCTCGTAGTTTCACCGCAACTATTGTGACTTTCCCCACTTAAAATATTCTCTTTAGCATCAGATCTCAGGTGATGCTTCTGTGCCGAAGAAAGAAGAGCCTGTTTGTCAGAACTCCATCCGGTGGTACACTCACTGCCTGTATCCCAGAACCCATCATCATCATCATCATCATCTGTGGCAAGAAAGCCACTACTGCTGCCTTGTGTCACTCCGACTTGCTGTCACCTTGGCAACCGCTGCCGAGATGAACCACCATCTGGGACAGCTGACCTCGGCTGGCTGCAATCCATCGAGCTGCAGTCTCTGGCCGCTCTGGTGTGCAGCAGATCTCACGTAAAACACACGGTGAGGCTCTCAGACTCATCAGTGCCGAGCTCAGTCAGTCTGGGTGGGTGTCAGGCTGAAACGATTGGGAGCAGATTTTTTTTATTTTATATTTTGTCTTTTGCACATTTGAACACAAGTATTAAATATATTTTGTTTGCTATGAGATGCAAATAAACCGTTTCTCTGTTTGTTTCCTACTGATCTGAACTTATCTGTGTTTAATGGACTTAATTAAGGTTTAAACTGAACAAAACACACCTTTTAAAGAGTTAGATATTTAGGACTCAATTTTTTATGGGTTTTTAGTCCTATTTCTTTTAGAAATTCTGAGCAATAACACTTAAAATTCACTGCAACTGTTCTGAAAAGTTCATATTTCTAAGGTTTAGTGGCTATTTTGATTAAATAATAATTTACAGAAAAAAATCTTAAATGATAGCCTACATGTGTGTATGTATGTGTGTGCGTGTGTCTAAAAATGAAGATTGTCTCAAATCTGAACATCATTTTATGTTGATTTTATTAAATAATTATCTTTCCATAAAAAAAGAACAGAGAACAATAATAATAAATAACTTGTTACACAAGAATAAAAACAGAATTTTACATGAACTTGAGGGAAAGTGTGCTGATTATCTTTTTTAAGGGGGGGAAATACAATGTGGTAATATTTGTAAATCGCTTCTTGTCTTACAACATTACTCCACTGATACACAACACAAAATATGAGAAACATTTTGGAAGGGAAATGCATAAGTTATTGCTAAGAATGAAAAAGACTGATTCTGGCTTTAGTTCAGTTTAGAATAGGAGAAATATTAAAATCTGCAGCATTACAGAGGAACTTTATTTCTACAGTTCAGAGATAAGACAACTTGTGCTGAGAATCTGGGCTTCTGAAATTATTATTTTTTTTCTCTGAATTTGTGAATTCCTAAACAAACCTTGTCCTCAAGATATCTTTTTAAGTCTAGACATCAACTGACTTTGAGTTTTAGTTCCAGAGGTTGTGTTATGGCAAAGATAAATACCCAGAGATGCCAAAAGGTGCAAAAGTGTCCCAGATCGTTCAGCACTCTTGTTTTGGATCCTATTAAAAAAATATCACCAGGATTTCTGATCAGTCAGGAAAAACATTAGAAAAAAAAACAGTTTACGTATGTTGAAGTTTTTGCTGCCCCATCGTTTGATCTGTTTTCACGTATCGTTGTACATCCTCTTACACTCTACGGAGGGGGACGGTGTGTCTGGTCCCAAGCTTCCGACCTGTGAGTACGCGTCCTCCGGGGTGCGCGGGAGTCCAGGCGGCGTCATGCGCTTCTCCTTCTGTCTGCGGTTGCAGAACCAGACCCGGACCACCTCCTTCTCCAGCTGCAAGGTGTCCGCCAGGGAGTTGATCTCCTGCGCGGACGGTTTGGGACACTTTAGGAAATGGCTCTCTAGGGCGCCCTTCACGCTCACCTCGATGGACGTGCGTTTCTTCCTCTTCCTCCCCTGCGTGGCGATCTTATCTATGCTGGTCGGGCTCCCGGTGGTGGAGTCGGCCTCCTCCAGCCATTTGTTGAGCAGAGGTTTCAGCTTGCACATGTTCTTGAAGCTCAGCTGCAGAGCCTCGAAGCGGCAGATAGTGGTCTGGGAGAACACGTTGCCGTACAGGGTCCCCAGGGCCAAGCCCACGTCGGCCTGCGTAAAGCCGAGCTTGATCCGCCGCTGTTTGAACTGTTTGGCGAAATGCTCCAAGTCATCAGACGTCGGCGTGTCCTCGTCTGACTGAGAGTCGTGGCCCACTCCGTGATGCTGGTGATGGTGCGCGTGGTGATTGTGGTGTTGGTGGTGGTGATGATGGTGGTCCAGCTCAGGGGACTCCCCGCGCACCATCCCCGAGTGCATGAGGCTCTGTCCGGTGTGTGAGCTCAACATGCCGTTGACTGTAAATCCTCCGGGTTGAGAATAAACCAGAGATTGCTGCTGCTGCTGCTGCTGCTGCTGCCCTCCTTCAGTGATGCTGATGTGCGCCGCGGACGAACCTCCCCAACCTCCCGCGTGCGTCTGATGCGCTCCCAGATGTGGAGACCTGTGGTGCAGAGCTGAGCCGGAGTGGTGGTCCTCCCTGCCCGTGTTCCTCTTCACTTCCTGGGGGAGCTGGGAGCTGCTGGGGGGCCACGGAGACCCGGCCTCTGCGGCTGCGGCCGCCGCGGCAGCAGCAGCGGCGGCGGCGTGAGGCAACGACGTCACCCACTGGTGGCTCAGCATGTGCCCGCCGTTGCTCGCCACCATGGCTGAATGCATGAAGTCGCTCTGCACCATCTTAATGGAAGGGTCCCCCCTGTAACCCCCCGACACCGTGGTGACGGGGGCGCCGCCCGGCTGCATGCCAGCAGCTCCTCTCCGGTCAGAGTGAACGAACGGAGCGGCCAGTATCCGGCTGCTGGCGAGGTATGGACCTGAGGTGGCCGCTGCCATCCCCCAAGGCATAAATCTTCAGATCGAAGTCTGTCTTCTGGTGTTGAAGTTCACTTTTGCTCTAATCCATAAATACTTTCACTTTATTCAAGATAACTTTTTTGACCAATTTTTAAAAAATGCCAAGTTACTCCATGAGCTAAATATGACAAGTTTAACGCAACAGCTGTAAACTTGTGTAATAAACTTTTTTACGCATTCCTGTGCGTAAAAGGTTTGAGAACTTTTCCTCCGTGTCCCGAAAACTGCTCTGTGCGTAATCCACTCAGGAAATGGAAAAAGACCATTGATCAGAGTGAGGAGCGCTGAGATTTCTGATGCTTGTCTCCTTTTTTTTCTTTCAATCGGACCAACTTAATCTATCTCTGGCGTTTCTCTCGCTTCCGCTCTGGTCGGATCCGGTGAGTCTTCTTCAACTGTGCGGCAGAGAGGAGCGGGAGTTTACCATGTGCCAGAACCGGCTGCGTTTTTTCCCCTTCCATCTCCACCCAATGACAGGAGCGCGGCTGCGCGGAGCCGCCGCTGATTGGACGGGGAGGACTCTGGTGCGTGTCACGGTTGGTGCTCCGAGTTCTGACTGCTGCAGGTAAAGAAGCATCACTTTGTTGGAAAATACAGCAAAGGGGCAATTTGTAGACACAAGATAAGCCTTTTGCGTGTGTGTGTCTGTTAGCAAAATATCTCCTGAAACACGTATAAATTTTAATAAAACTATCAGAAAGTAACCATTGGATGTACATCTACAACTAAATAACTTTTGGAGTAAACCCAATTCAAGATGACTGCCATAATCTGTTTTTACAAACACAAAAAAGCTACAACTCAGTTTTACTTAAATTTACTGTAATTGTAATTGAGAGTTATCCTTAACACTTAGAGTAAGAGCCAGTTGATATAGAGCATAAAACTTTGGATTCACCATTTGGACCTAACTTTATCTGTCTGTAAGCAAAATATCTCATGCACCATTCTTCAGATTTTAACAATTCTCACAGAAAGGACTCTGTGGAATTACATAGATGATTCAAGTTTGAAGTCAGTCCAACTCAAGATGACTGCCACCTCAGCCAACATAACACTGGCTGTAGCTCTGTCCATTTTACAGAAACTGTGCTAAAAGTTTATGTGGCAAGAGCTGAGAGTCATTCCCAAAATAGAATCTGAGCACAAACAACTCTGGTGAGATCTTGTGATTTCACATGACTTCAGCAAAATGTTAGTTTCACAGGTTGACCAAAACTTTTGTTAAAACTCTGGCATGAAAGGCAGTGGGCAATTAACATTTCTCCAAGGAGTATTATAAATAATTATTATAAAATGTTTAACCATTCCAACTATGAAGTACTGCAGTGCTGAAATAATTCATCTCACTAAGCTGATGAGACTTGAATCAAAACTCAGCATGGCTTTTGGGTAAACACGGTGTTGAATGTCTTTTGTGCTGTAATGAACCTCCTTAACACACACACACACACACACACACACACACACACACACACACACACACACACACACACACACACACACAC
>JAVKLF010000132.1:12203771-12215129 GCA_034783495.1 Millerichthys robustus
ACACACACACACACACACACACACACACACACACACACACACACACACACACACACACACACACACACACATTCTGTGTAAACCCGTTAAATAAACGCATCACGAGGAATTTTCTGCTCACAGTTTTGACTCACGTTACTGGCCTTCAGAGAGTAAAACACACCGATTTGGACACATGGAGGTCTGTGTGTGGAGTGGACAGCCAGGTGCTGCTCAGTACGCTTGCTGCTAATTTATGGTTTTCAGCAAATTTGTCTTGGAATTTGTCCAAAAGGTAAAAGACAAACAGACTCAAACTTTGTTTCACCAAGTGAGCTCAAATGCTCTTTATGCTCAGCAGTTTTTTTTTAATTAATTATAATGAAAATGATGAATGTAATTGTGGATTTCTTTGTTTCCTTTTTTTTAGAAGTTTTCTCCAGAAAAGTACTTTAAAGTTACCATAAATCAAGTAGACTCACGTAAATACAAGAACACTCTAAATTATGAAAATAATTTTAAATAAATTCTTATACATTTTGGATAAAATGATTGAAATCAGCTGGTTTGTATGTTTATAACATCTTTCAAAAGTCATTTTATTGGGACAACTAATTATTTTCAAAACTGTAAATATTCTGAAACGCACCAACATTTTTTACACATTTGAACCTTCTTTCTCTATAAGTTGCCTTTAGATCAAACAAAACATAAATGAATACAACAAAATTAAACACAACTTTAAAGACAAACAGTTAATAGTTTCTTATAACAATTGTAGCTTTAGTCCAAGTTTTTAAAAGATTAAAAGTAGCTTGAAGGTTTTTCTTACTAGTAAAAATTTTGTGTGTATTATATTTTATCCAAACTATTAAATGACATGTCTTTCTTCTCCTGTAGAAAATTGCATTTGAGTGAAATAAATGTTCTTGTACTTGTGAATGAAGCAAAAATCCTTTTCCTGACCGGTTCAGACTGTTTTGTTTTTTCAATCCAAATTTATTTGCAATCCCCTGTTATGCCTTTGTGTGTCTTTGTGTTAGTGATACAGCAAAAAGCAAACTACAGGATATTTTCAGATTAAACTGCTAATGGTGAAATCATGACAAAGAGAACCTGAACAACTTCTGAATTCTGACACTGTTTAAACGGCCAAGTTAAACTCAGTTTCACAGAATCTGCACACACTGTTTCGAGCGGAGCAGCATAATGTGGAGCAAACCAGACGACAGGCTGTAATGTTTTTCATGTGTTGTGCTGCCCGGTCGCAGCACCAGCTTCTCTATTTGTTATTCATGAAGGAAGCTGGGTGAAGAGGCCTTCTTATGATGCACATTTTTTCTCGCCGTTCTCCCACCACCCCCTCCTCCTCCCCTAACCCTTCTCCAAGGAGCTGCTCACCAACAAAGAATACAATCAGTCCAAAGTTGTAGTAAATACTGCGATTAATCCAGGGTAATGAGTGCGACACTGTCAGCTAAGTTGACGTTATTGTTTCTTTAAGATCAACCTGAAAATCATTTACACAGAGACTCTGCTCTCTGCCGCTTCCTGTTTCCTCTCCCTTCATCCTCAATATGCAGATCGGTCCTTTTCTGTCCCCAGGCTGTTTTCTTTTCCTCTTTTTTCTTTCTTTTTTTAAGTGGGATTGGGGAGGTGGGGGGTGGACTCTTGAAAAATGCAAATGCTTCCCAAAAATGGTAATAAATAAATAAATAAATAAAAACTTTTATCTGGACACCAGAAGTTTTTTCAATCAGACAAACAGAAGAGTCTCTCTTATTCGTGCTGCTGTTTTGGTTCGCCTCAGCAGTCAAGGGTCCATCTAGTTAAAGTGAACATTCAAACTGAGTAAACAGAAACGACAACATTTTGTTTTTAAGAATGACAGTTTTCACTTTTTTGGGGCAAATGCAGGTGCACTGATTAGAAAAATTTTATGTTTTGCAAAATTATTCTTAAAAGTGGCTTTCAGTTGTTAAAGGATCAAACTCAGGGGCACCGTTGAGGGGGAGGGCTAGGGGAGTCAATGCCCCCCTATATAAATTCAATTGGCCCCTCCCTGGTCCCCCCAGTGAGGGAATTGTTTTTACTATAATCTGTTAGCAAAATTATTATTTTATATATATATATATATATATATATACACTTTGAAATGCCTTGCTGCTGAAATGTGTTATACAAATAAAATTTGATTGATTGATATATTATATATAAATGTATGTATGTACATACAGTATATATAATATATGTATTACAGTTATTGTTGGATGTACAGTGGATTATCTTTTGAGGCAACTTGATTCAAGATGGCCACCACAGCTAATGGAATCCAAAAAGAATTAGAGACCAACAAGACACCTGTGAGCACTCTGAAGGAGTAACAAGATTCAGCAGGTGAAACAGGAGAGACTGAGCTCAAACAACTGTTACCCAGGTTCTTCACCAGTCTAAGCTTTATGGAAGAATAGCAAAGCGAAAAACTCTGTTGAAGAAAGCTCATTAAATACCAAGTTTGTCTAGATTGTTTAGAGACTCTAGTTGAGATTTAATGTGAGTTTTCTTCAACATGGCAACATGAAAACACAGCTGAAAGAACCAAACTTGAGTATCCCTGAGCGCTTTTTATCTCTGCCTCTTTAGTGTCATCCTGCGGTGTTGTGATCACGAGTGCGTTTGACCTTCAGCTCTGCCCGAGCCAGAGAGATCCTTCGCAGCGTGAGTCCCCTTACTCGCAAACCCCTGCTGTGTGTTTAAATCAGAACCAGAGGCAGCCGTGGAAAGACAGACAGAAAGCCCAGGACAGACGCACTGTGCTAGTGCTGGGTGTAGCGTGCGGGGAGCAAAAAATAAAATAAAAGGAAATATGGAGGAGGGGGATGAATGATCAAAGCATCTCCAAAAATCCCTGTCCGCAGACACGGAGCAATACGAGACAAACACGACCGATGAAACTCAAGTTTAAAGATGGATGTTTTTTTTTTAAGTTTGGCCAGATGTCTTAATGCGCTGGGATGTGATGCTTTAAATGGGATTCCTGACAGACTGAAAGTTTGCTGACAAACAGATGTCCATTTGTAACCAATGTGGTGGAATCAGAAGGAAAGACAGCCCTGAAACAGCTGTCAATCACCAACCCCTGCTGCAGACTAAATGATGACACCCAATGGACTCCGGTAAATGCAGTTGTGGGTCAGCCAATTATGTACGAATGAAAGGTAGTTAATGTGTGAAAATTACATTCATTAATCCCAGAGGATAATTTGAAGGAAGCCAAAGCGTTTAGGAGAGAATGCAGCTGAGAAACGGTGTTTTCTCCCTGCATGTGCACCCAGGTGTTTGCAGGTGCTGGGAGAGGCTGAGTTGTGCCTCTTTCTAAGTGTCTGTATTCATTAACATAATGGTAAGAGGTGCTCTTGGAATGATGGCGCAGAAGTGTATGATTAATGTTTATGCTAAACTAAACATGGGGAAGAGCAACATCTGGGCCATCACAGAGGAAAAACAGAGGAAATTGAAAAAAGATGAGACTCTTGGGTTTAGAGCATTCAAACAAAGTCCCAACCTATATGAAAAATGTGGTGCTGCAGAAAAAGAAACAAGACACTGAAGACGGTTTAGGGGGAAAGATGGCTTCAAATGTGTCATTTCCTTTAAGGTTTCAGTGAAGCGTGAGCAGAAAACGAAATAGGAAAATATGGCGCCTTTGTGGTTGTTCTTTTTTTCTTTATGTTTTCCTACACTTGCATCCAGGTTTACCCATGTTCTGTCTCCAAAGCCTTCTTCGCTGAATACAACTGCAGAGAATTTTAGTCAGGAAATACCTGCAGCTCTGCAGTTCGTGGCCACAGACAACTGTAGCCCTGTACCCAGGCCCAGTCGTGAGCCAAGTCAAACAGCCGGTGTCTCTGAAGGCCCGGCCCGGCTCAATCTAGTTGGCCCAGAGCCTTTCAGAAATGAGGAGACCTCTCTCTGAAGGAGCCTTCTGAGGTCTACGTAGTTATAAAGGCTCTCTGTAGTTCAGAAGATTCCTTGAGTCGATTTAGAGGGAAAGATAGAAGTATTGCATATATAAACATCAAGTGATTGATACAAGTTAAACTACTATGCAGTTACTCTTAAATCATAAGTGCTGTAAAAGCTAAAAAAAATGTGTTTTATAAGATGAATAAAATTATAGACAAGTGTATTGCATGTTTCATTGCTAAACATTATACTCAACAAATTATTAGAAACAATATCCAAAGCATATTAGCCTTGAAATGATTTTAATGACGTTTGGTGCTGATGAAGGTTATGAAGCATCACAATCTTAGCAGGTTTAAGGCCATTAAGACCTCCAAATACAGACACCTGGGAACCTACTTTTGGTTTTAGCCATATAACAGGAGAAACCTTCAAACATGAAATGCAGTTGTTTTAAATCAAAAACCAATCTGTCTTGATTGAGTTATAACGCTACATTCCAACCTTTACACAACATGTTGTAGTTCCCTTGAGCCCAAACTCTCTCTCTTTTGGACTAATTTCAACCAAATATTTCCCATGCAGCCCTTTTCTTCTTCTTTTTCTGAAAATAATTATTGACAGAGGACTTTGGCGATTTAGGAGGATTTGATTAAGAGAAGACTTCCACATCCAGATGTCTGTTGTGTCAGTGGGGAAGAACTGACTTTAACAATCTGGGCTTGCTTGTATTTTTTCCAAATCAATCTTTGGCATACTAAGCTCAGTGCCACAGCAAAGTAACATTAGAGGGCACCATTTCTTTACCATAAATAATAATCACAAAACATTATTCTACAGTACATCTTGTTAGTATGTTATTTGTGATTTTTGCAAACAATTACAATTAAATTGTCTAAAATTGTCTAAAATTGAACTACTGGTAGTCAGGAGGATATAGAATAATAATCCAAATTCAAAACCTTTAGAAACTTACTACTTTAGAAACTGAGAAACTTATTACTTACTTACTTACTTACTTACTACTACTACAGCAACCAGATCGAAGGTTGTTGTTTCCCATCGCCGGTGTTTTTCAGAACATTTAGGTTGTCTGGAAGGACTCGGAGTCCAAAACACCTCGTACGCTCAAAGCAAAATAAATGAACTGAGAAAAAAATAGAAGATCCGACGACAAAGAAAAACAAGAAGCAGTTTATGTATATAGTACTGTGTGTACACAGGGAGGAGCAATTAGCTAATAGAGACAAGTATGCTGATTACAAATACAGAAGTCTGTGGAGCAGCAAAGAAAAACCGAGGATAACTAGTGTGTGAGACCACGACAAGAACAAAATCCCACGGTGCACACAGTACGTGGTTAGACAAGCAGGAGGCAGAAGAGGAAGGACAACATAAATTAGCATTTAAGAATTTTTGTCAGAAGTCAAAATCTAGTTAGTCAAACTAAACTTAGAGTTGCAAAAGCCTAAGTTTTGACATAAAGGATTCTAAATACCAAAAAACATGCTAAAACTGAAGCTGATCTGCAAAGAATCACCAATAGTGGGAAAATAGTAATACTTTTATACTAATACTTTTATTGTATACATTAATATGTGTTGATGTGTTTTTCTTTCAGCTGCTCTCTTGTGCAGGGGTTGCCACAACGAGCAAATTAGCACATAAGATACAGCAAATTTTTTTATGCCAGATGACCTTCATGACACAACCTGGGCTCAAACCCACAGTGTCAGGATTACAAGACTGTAGCAGTATCCAATCAGCCACCAGTCCCATTGTATATATTATGTACTGTACAATTTGTACAGTTTTATAGTTAGAATGAAAGATTATAAAGGAAAAAACAAAACTAGGTAACGCAGTTATAGGTACAAGCAAACTAGATATGTGTCATCCAGTAGCTAACAATTTTATTATTTTATTTTTTTTACAAATAAAGCTGTTAAAACAAAAATGTTCATCAAACTTAAAGATCCCTGATAAGTTGAAAAATCTTTTTTTCTGTTATATTAAGTAAAAGCAGTGGAAAGATTTAAGATTTAAATTTGTCCATTTTTATACTTGATGAGGCATTTTACAGAATTAGCCAGTGAGAGCTGATTTAAGCAGGTTTCTTTTTCTAAATTTCTCGACACTGAGCACACAAATTTCCCACTGCAGAAAGAGTCACAGCTTCTCTGGTGGTGGCGAACTCCGACTAATTGCAGACACGTCTGGATGCCAAGGCTTTCGAAACTCACACGAGCCGAGCCGAGCCGAGCCGAGCCGAGCAGTTAGGGGAAAATCGGTGTTAAACGAAGGCTGCGGCGTGAGCTTTTGATGATGTTTGACTCTTGAGGTGAGGTTCCTGCAGACCCCGGCGGCTCACCTTGTGCCATCAAACCTGACCGAGTGCTCACAGCGCACGAGCGCAGGATCAGAGCCAACCTTGGCACGCCACACAACAAAAACACAACCCACTTCAGCGTCAGGCTTTGATGTGCATTATCAAAGGCCTTTCCTCCTCCTCTCCTCCCCGGACCAAAGGCTACTATTGTTTTTGTTGTTGTTATTGATATTGTTTTCCACCCTTATAGCACAAAGCAGTCTGACCATGACTCTGATGCTAATAATGCGGAGGTGGAGAGGGTGTTTTAATGAGCTGCCGAGCAGATCAGAGGGGCTCGAGGGGGGGTGGGGGGAGATAGGTACTGAACATCAAAACACAGCCAGTGCTCCAGCTTCTGATTTTCACCAGCCTTGACCTCTAAAAAGCATAACGTGAAGACTTAACGCAGACATTATAACTTTGTGCCGTACAACACACAAAAATGTTCAGGAAAAATGATCTCTTCTCATACATACATACCCGTGGTGCACACTGCATCCGTTAATGAGAAGCAGGTATGAGAAGGCTTTCACTCTGATTAAATGTCAACCAGCAAGTTTGTATTCATGGTTGAAGCAAAATTGCACAAACACTTGCATCCACTTTGAAAAAAAAAGTTGAGGGAAAAGCCACAAAGATTAACCATCATTTTGATTACTATAAGGGAAAAGTGGCCATCAAAATTGGTGCAATTTTTAGTGTTTTACAATGAAGAGAAAATTGCGCAATTGTTTTAGGTGCATGATTGAAATAAATCACCCTATAGTCACGTTCAAAACTGGGAAATGGAAGTTTGAAACATGATTTCTTTTGTGAACTTTTTTATCATGACCAGACGGACCATGTGGTTTTGCTGTTTAAAACTGTTTAATAGCGTATGAAAACAAAGGAACACTGAGATTGTAAAATAAAACAAACCTTGAAATGATCATAATAAAAAATACATATAAAATGATTGCACTACATTGTGATTAAAAGAGAAATTAAACTTTGGCTGCAGATGACTCAAATTTTAAAAGGGGTTTCTGGAGGAAAGCCCTGAGTGTTCAATTTATTCCATAACTTTTGTTATGACCTATTTTTTAAACGTTGCATGACATGAATGTACAGGTGTGGTAGCTCGGCGGTCAGTGCCGCAGGCTTATAATCCTGAGGCAGCAGGTCGCAGGAGACAGCCATGTTTGGTTAGCAATAAAAGAAAAGTCTAAAGAAATCCAAGAATAATTAAAAACTGACAGAACAGGAACAAAAATTAGAGAAGAGGCAGTGATCTGAATGAGTCGAACCAGACGCCATGTTAATCTGATGATAAATAAACATCAAGTGAATATTATTAATCAGTAACAGGATTCAAGGGTTCAGAAGGAGCCGTACTTAAATTCAACTGATCAGTTTTATTCTGATTTTGTGACTAATGAACTTCACATTTTAAATTGAAACCACGATCGACTCCTTTCTCAGATCTTCTTGCACCATAATTTTTTAATTCAGCTGTTTTTCCTTTTAGTTTCTCACACTATTTGTAACGTTTTTGTGGTTAAAATAAAGTTCCTACTTAAATCTGTACCACAAAAAAGTTACAATGAAATTTCATGTCTAATTGAACTTTTATGTGTTAACTTGACTTCATGTCTTTGCTGTAGCACAAAGCTATGGAACAACCATCTATTAGTCAAGTGTGCCCCATCTGCTGAAGCTTAAAACAATTATTTTCTTTTATTTTCAGTTTACCTGCAATTGATGACTGGGCTTTTAGGTATTTTAGCATTTTTTTAAAACTCGTTTTTATACTCTTATGTTTTATCATTTGTGCCTTGATGTAGAAGTAGCTGATGTTGTGGCAACAGGACACAAAGAGGAGTCACAGACAGGACTTAAAGGATGCCAGACTGCAGGTAAAGTGAAGACTGGGAGGCTAAATGGACTGTGGCTGATGAGAAGACTGGAGACATCTGGCCTAATGACAACAGGGAACAGGTGGGAGTGGGTGGGGCAGAAACGATTCATTCTTAGAATGACTGAAAATACAAAGGAGCAATGAATCAAGTTTAACATAAAGAAAATAATCATTTCATAAAACAAAGTGGAATCTTAAAGGACGATCATCAACATGAAAAAACTAAATCCATAAATCTATTGAACAAAAAACACCAGGATGCCAGGATCATGACACAGTGAAATAGGATTTTTAAATATTTGTGTCTTATGTCAACAGTCAAAACACACACAAATATCAAAAAAGGACATGGAGGACAACCTTAACTGGCATGGAAGCACAATGAAGCAACAAGAGAGTGAAGTCAAGACACAGAATATAAAGGTGAGTAAATGAGTAGACAACTGGAACCACCTGGGGAAGACAGATGAGGATCAGGTGTGCATGGAAGGAGCTGGGGAAGACAGAGGCAGGCACACACAGAGGGAGATAGAGAAAACATTAAAAACAAACAAATTAAAGAAGAGAATAAACACCAATCCACAAAAATACGATCCAACACATCACAGTTGTTGTTTTAGTTTAGTCAGTGAGGCAAGTTTAATGAAAAGAACCCACATTACATTTGCCTCAATAAGTAATTATCCTAAATAGGTTTGTCAGTTAATTACTTCAAAACCCCAAGACTCGTCAAAAAAAGTTAGATCAGTTAACACATTTAAATCCACTAAACTCAAATAAGATGTAAGACATTTTACAGCAAGATAACACAAAGATATAGTGGAACAAATGGCTTTTTTTACTCACTTGGAATATTTTTAAGTTGAAGCAATGTGGGAAATTGCCCAAGCAGGGTTGTTTCTAAAGTCCCTGTCATACTATAACGTTTTTGAGAACTTATGCCAACAAGTGCGCTACACAAATTCCCATCTGGTTCCCAGTACATATCTGAACTCGAGTAACTTAGGCTACATGTAGGGTGTGTGAACTTACGCATGACTTACTTGTTGCATACCTGTAACTTATGGCTAGCTGACTTATGAACAATAATAGGTCGACATATTTCATCGTTTATCAGTGTGTTGGTAACTTATTCCAGACTTACACTTATTGATGTGACTTCCACCAGCGTGTTTGTCATTTTCAGAAGATGTCTGAAACATTAAAAAGTGACAGGACCTTAACCAAAATTCTCAAGTGCTTGAACTTGCTGACGCAAAGAGAGAATCCAAAAGTAAACTCTGACGGATGACTGAAATTTGTGGGACTTATCCCTCATCTGGTTTGTTCAAAAGTAAACACTAGAGGTTGACGTCAGACATCCTACTACAGCCAACAAACACGTTTTCTGTCTCACAAAAATGTGGTAAAACTGTCTTATTTGAACGATTTGTTTAAGAATGTGAAACTCTGCAGCTCACTGGCAGCTAACACGTCAGTTTTTGTCTCTTCTATGTTGTCATGTTACTGTGGCAGAAAAAAAGTTGTCCTTAAATCAGGTTAGAGTTCAACAGAGAAAGCAAAGAGTGCAAGAACAAAACAGATGGGAGCTGAGAAAAGAAAAGACTTGTTTACCTTTCCTCCCCTTCTGGGTGGAGAGGTATTCATTAGCTGCTGTGTAAATCAATCTGCTTCTTCTTAAAGGCCTGTCAATTTAGCCGTGACGTTTGGCAGCCTGACACCGCTCACTGGATATTTAACCTGAAAGCCAATTAATCATCATGATTAATTCACTCACAAACCACATGGAACTATTCCGCTTTTCCTTTCTGGAATAAGAGCCAAAACTTCAAAAAGAGGAAGAAAAGGAGAGAACGTGAAACCCCTGCTCATTCTCGATGGGATTTTCACTGAACAGTCTCAGCTGTAAGTCCACTACTCCTATTTTTCTTTTTTTAATGCAAATCTAAAAAGTCAAACAGTTACTCTGCAAACACTACAATTCTGATGGGGGGGAAAAAAACACCACTGCTAGTGATTATAGAGCAGCGGTCGTAATTGGATTTGTATGTTAACACAGGTTTGAACTGTGAATATGAATTTGATTGAACACATAATGAAGAAAAAAAAACCCTCTTCTGTGCTTGCCATGTTCTGCCTGGCTAAACCTTGCTCAATATTTCCACCTCTTTCTCAGTGAAAAAAAAAGAAGATTACACATTAGAAAAGTGGAATGTGAATATGTCGTTCATTCTGTTCACTATCATCAATTTCCAAAGTCTCAGCTGCGGTAATGGAAATGACCTAAACTGTATGCAGAGTTACTGAGAGAAACAGGGTTGTGCTATCATCAAATGTGAGATGATTTCCCGCTTCTTCAATCATCTGCTATTATTTCCTCTGCTCGTTCACTGAGCCATGGGTGGATTTAATCCATTCCTTTAGCTGAGCTGCTGTGATGGACTGTGTGAACTTTGTGTCCCTTTAAAGCAGCTTTCTGGCACTTGTTTTACAGTAAACGTCGTGGACGTCACACGGCAATAGAAAATAAAATAATAAAATAAAAAAGTCAAAAGAAATGACACAAAGTGATCTAACCACGATTTAGGAAGTAAAACCTTGACTGTTTCACTGATGACTTCCTGTTTCCTGTTAAATATTTTAAGGTTACACAATCAGTAAATCTCTATATTAGTAATGTCTCCTGTCTCCTTTTACAACACTGATCCACCAGGAGAACGTGTCTTTGTTGCAGTCTGATCTGTTCCGAAGCAGTAAACTATCTCTGTTACTGTTCGAGTGTAAAAGCTGACAGCTCTATTCAGATTCGGCACATTTCCCTCTCCACACCTTCGCCAAAGGAAAAGGAGTTCTTGTGCACCGCAGCATCTGTTAAACAGATGTAACGTCTTCAGATTACACCTGGTCGGGCCGAACACTTCTCTCTAACTATTCCTGAGAAAAACTCAGCTGCACTTTCAGCACGGTGAGATTTCCTGCAGAGTTTGTAAAAGTTACTGAAGAAAAGTTTTCTTTTTCCCGCTTTTAAATGACATTTAGAATAAAACCTGCCAGACTTAAAAACAAACTTCAAATGAGACAAACAACATAATTTATTTTGCTACATTTGATCTCTGGAAAAAAATGATTTCATCAATCTGAACCT
>JAVKLF010000132.1:12249946-12264772 GCA_034783495.1 Millerichthys robustus
TAAAAGGTTTTGTACTTCTCCGCAGCTGAAGGTTCAGCTTTTTGCATCTCCGGTCTGAGCAAAGTAATTTGTTCCTTGCATTTTGTTGGATCATTTGGGGCAATGCTAATGGGACCAGTAGTTACACATTTTTATAAGCTGCCGATTCATTGTTTATAAATCATCAACATGATCATCAATCTCTAATTCTACTTGTATTTCTTACTTAAACACTTTTAATTATTGGGCCTGATTTGGTAGGGGGACAAAAACTTACATAAAGTCGTGTTAAGGTTTTTGTTTTTTTTAAGTATCGGATTGTTCCTTTTAGCAATAAATAAAAATCCTAAACAAATCCTAAAAGTCCTGAAAAACAACAGACTTTGATGGGAGACTTCTGTCACCTAAACAAAGTTGTAGAAGTGTCTTTAATGAAATGTTTAGTGAACATTAAAATACTATAAAAAGACAAAAAATCTATTAAGTCTTATTCACTTAAATTAAAAACGTAGAATAAATATAACAAATATGAAGTTACTTTCTTCCACTGATATTTGACAAAGGACAATAAAAGTCATCTCACCTGTTGCCTGATCTTGTACATGTTCTTGGACAGGATGTTGTGCATATTCCTGAGGTCTTCAGACAAGAATTTCTTCTTAGGTTTAGCAGACCCTTTCTTTTCCTCCCTAATATCAAAGCAGATATTAGGAGAGAAAAAATAATGGTTAGACCCTCTCCTGTTGATCCGAACAGACAACAAGGCAGCTGTGCGTGACAGGATCCAGGTCTCGTTCAAATTCAATTCAAATATACTTTACTGATCCCAAAGGGAAACGAAGTGTTGTTGTAACTCATCTCATTAAAGATTCATACTGGAGGGAGATGACGTCTACGGAAATTGTTTCCAGGATCTGCATGGCGTTCTGCAGCTCCAGCTTCTTGTAGAGAGCAACGATACTGGACTCGGCTCTGTTATCTCGGATAAGGATCCTGCGCAGAAACCGGTTGTTAAACTTCATGAACCTAAAATTAGGAGCCCCCCAAAAAAGAGAAAATTAGACATTTATGTCCACTAAGCAAAAAAAGATGCAACTCGAGTTATTCTACTGTTTTTGTGAAAAGTGTTGGCATCAGCATCCTAGTTTTAGTACAGTTATACAGGATGTCTACTTTGTGCATTTGCTCTAAAATGTCAATTTTTCAGAAATGTAATCAACAAATCTTGATGCATTTAATAATGAACATATTGAAAATAAAACATTTGCTCTAATAGGTTTCTCAATCTAAATTCTGTGAACCAAAACAAACAGGCAGTCCAATATGTCAACTTTACTGTCATATTAAGAGCACGTTTGGACTGAATAAATCCCAGAAGATATATAGTTAGAATCTTGAAAATCCTGTCTCCAAGGGCATGAGGGGAAAATGTTAAACCAAAGAGGAAGAGGAGAAATGAAAACGATTGCTGATAAAATCTTTTTAAAATTTTAAAAGCAGATGGGATTCACATGAGTGTGGATTCTGACAAGTTTTGTAACAACATTCTTAAATTCAAAAAGAGAAACCAGAAGTAAACCTTTGGTTTGGTTTGGTTGGTTTCTATTACCGTAAATATAAGATTGTCTTTACAGGCTACTTTATATATTAGCAATGTTTTAATGCTGCACAAGGAGACCAAAGATGAGAAACGTCTTACTTGTCCTTCCAGTAGAAATGGCTCCACTGCCCACAGAGATCCTCTATTCCTGCCATCGTGTGCTCCATGAGCTGAGAGCAAAGTGACAGATGTTAGGGCTGCTGTGAGAAGAAACATACTGACCACTAAATAAATCCAAGTCTGGGTCATACCCTGCAGTGAATCTCTATATTGATGGTGTCCACCGTGCAGTTTTTTCTGCGGACGTTGATGAACTCAATCAGAGGTCGAATGCTGATCCCCTGAACAGAGAATAAATCAAAATTAAAGCTTCTGGACATGCCTTTTAAATAAAGTCTAGTCAAACTAGGCACAATTTTGAGTTTGGTTTGGATTAAAAGTAAAGTCACTTAGAAGCAGGAATCAGAATGTGACTGGCCACTTACCTGAAGAAAGACGGTGAAGAGGATGACTGCGATGGTGGCTGTGATGAAGAGTGGCTTTCGACCGATTGTGTCGGGCAGAGTGAAGGCCAGAGCGAACGAAATGGCCCCCCGCAGGCCTCCGTAGGCCATACTAAACTGATCTTTTAGGTTGAAGGAGATGGTGCGGAAAGGGTTAATGATCTGAGACAGCACCAAAATACCTGAGCGAGCAGACAAGGGCGAAAAAAAAAAAGTTAAAAATTGTTCTATTAAATGATGTTTTCACTCAGTGAAGCTAAATTCTTCAATATTGAATGCTGTTAACTACTGTAGATGCATTGTTTCATCCATACACTAACAGTTCATAAAAAATAATTTCATCATTCAATTGAAAACACCGATGATAGGAGGAGCCTGGAGTTGTGATGAATTAAACAGATTTTTAAAGCAGCCTGAACAGGCGGATGTCAAAGCTTACCCAGGCCTCTCCACACAAAAGCAAACAGCAGAGTGAAGAGAATATAGGCCCAGTTCCACTCATGTTCTGTTGTTATGGTAACAACACCCAGGAAGAAGAAGATGAGGGTCTCCGAAATGGAGCCGAACATCTTGACCATGTGTCGGATGGTTGCGCAGGAACGCTGGGAAACATTCTCCTCAACGTAGTACTTCATGGTGAGGGCACAGCAAACGATGCTGCAGGAACACACACACACACACACACAGCAAAACAGCTTGGTTACGCCTTTCTTTATATCTTTCACTAAACTGTCCGCAACTCAAACGTCTAAACTTTATTTCTACTCACGCCATGGTGGACGACATGGCAAACAGCTCGGACACCAGATATGACAGGTAGCTGAACGCGAATATGAAGAGGGGCTCGATCTCTCTGACCTTGGAGGTGAACCTCGTCGTGAAGGCGGCCACAAAACCGAACAGGATGCCGAAGACCATCCCGCCGAGTCCCACCACAAAGAACCTGACCACCTCCAGGAACACATCCACAGGCTCCACCACTGGCATGTCGGCCACAATGCTGAACATGTTGTACAACACCTGAAAACAGAAACCACCTTTTTTTTCAGTAGACAAACGTAGAAACCAACAGAAAAGTCATGGGTGAGGTCATGAGCGGAGGCCTCTAATCACCATGTTTCACATATTCTTGGTTTAATAAAATATTTACTCTGTACTGTTTGCTTTGTGATAATCTCATTTTACTAAGCACCTTTGCGTGAGACATGACAAAAGAGCATTTGGCAAAAATTGTAGCTTTTGTTATCCTGCATGTATCACTGAATGTGACGATAACTAGCGTTACTTTAATGAAAGGCAGAAAGCCAACTAGAGAAATATGTCAAAAACTTAAGATAAATGAGGGAGAAAAGTAAAAAAAAATCCTAAATTGGTACCACAAAGACTCTATGATCACATTTCTGCACACATCTTAAAATCATGAACAATGTTATAACTTACTGTTAGTCTAATGTATAAAATCCAGTTGTACAAAAAAAACCTAATACACTCAAGCCATAGCTAAACAAGTCGTAATTCAAATTACTAAAAAAACTGCAGCTGTTTAAAAGGATTTTGTAAGTATAAAACAGTTTTATAGTAAACTCTCGGATATTCCATGTGCTGTCATTGTTTCTATTGATCCACAACGTTTACACCTAACACATTTTTAAGGAACTTTTTTTAAAAAAATTACATTTTTCTTTATGCTCATCAAGATTTAAAAGGGAAAAAAATATATCCTAAATTTGAAGACATCGCATAATAAGATCATGTTTCATTGGGTCCTGAAAGAAACTATTTTTAAGCACTGAAATTGATTTCTGTGTGAAGTGTTCTGATAGTTTCCTGATTATATTTAAAGATCCCTTGCAGTCCATCTCACGATCTTAGCCAAAAATGAAAATTCAGGAATCTGACCATCATGAACTTTTTTTTAGGGCAGCTGCATGTGCTGCAGTTTTACTTCTGTGATCTAAACCCAACTCAATGGGCAGGTTTTATACAGATGTCAGAGTGTTTGAACACAAATTAAAAAAATATACCTGCAGGGGAATTAGAGTTTGAGCTCGTTTCAGTCATGTAACAAACATGTGCATGACTCCTCCCACACAACCAAACACACATGTAACTGTGACCTCAGGAACTGGTTTGGTAGCGTCTGAACAAATGGGCTCTGAATATGATATGGAACATAGAATTATGTCTAACATTCCCTTTCTTTTAATTTTTTCCCTAATTTTTATTCATTTATTTATTCAGACACATCATGTCCTCGTGATCTCACCTTAATCTGCGAAAGTAAAAGAACATTTTGAAAAGATGAAACTTCAGCCAGAGCTTTTGCTTCACACAACAAATCCTTTTGTTGTTGTTGTTGTTTGTTTTTCCCATTTTGAAATTAAATGATACAAATTTATATGTGGAGTAGAGTGAGCTGAAAAATAAAGCAAAACTCTGATCTTAAAACTCTCCATTTAAAACTCTTTTAAATGATCTGTAATTTCTCAATTCTCCTTAAACTGGCATCAAAGAAATCGTTCAGATTTATCTCAAGTAGGTTTTTGTGGAAAAAGATATGAACAAAAATTATCTTACAAGCTCAGTTTGGAGAAACAGAATTTATTCAGACCAGATTTTTGAGCTAAGTCTGAACAAATTCAAATAACATAGATTGTTGTTGTCTTAAAGCAACACCAATTTTAAAGCTTGATGGCAGTTTGAGCAAATTACGTGATTATTTTGGCAGAAATAGGATACTATTCAAGTTGGGCATTCCCCATGCTGCACAGGAAGCACTACAGTTAGTTGCTGCTGTTTTTTCAATTGCAAATAGCCCAAGAGGTTTATGTAAATAACTGTGTTTTAACAGTTCTGACTAGCTAATATCGCATCGATCTGATCAGAATTTTCTTTTCAAACTGTCCACACCGAGTAAGAAACTGTTTCCACTCTTTTCCACCGAAAGCCACTTCAGAAAATGTTGCACTATAGTCTTCTTTTGCAGCGGGGATAACGAACATGCTGGATCTCTTTAAGTGGTGTATTTACAAATGTAAGACCTCCTTGTTAAATAGGACTGTTTTCATAACAAACAGTGGCCCAGAAAGTTTCACTTAAAGTGTAACTAGTAATTCAAGTGTTTGTGCGGTGCATGGATGGAGTCTGCCCAACTCACCACAGTGACTGCATCGTTGAAGAGGCATTCTCCAAACACCACAATGTAGAGCTGCTCGTTCACGGACACGTCCTCGAACACGCTGAGCACGGCCACCGGGTCCACGGCCGAGATGATGGAGGCGAACAGCAGGTTCTCCTGCAGGTTGATGTCCTGCACCCCGAAAGCCTCGATCTGGCATACGGTGAAGAGAGAGACGCCAATGCCGACGCTGTTCCACAGCGTGCCTATCACTGCGAACCAGAACACCTGCACACAGACAGGAACGAGAATGAGAATTTGTTAAAGGGGGAAAAAACTGTTGCTGGAGGATCTGGGACGTACCGTGCCTATGTTCTCAAAGAAAGCCCTGGTGGGCAGGAAGTAGCCGGAGTCGAGGACAATCGGGGGGAGCATGTAGAGGAAGAACATGTTGCTGGTGAGCACAGCTGGGGGCTCCTCGTGAACTGAGTGCATGATGCCCCCCACAATCAGACCAATGCTTACGAGGAGGCAGGACTCGGGCACCCAAACCGTGATCTTATGATACATGTGGAAACCTGAGCGGAAAAGGGTTTGATTCAGAAAAGATGAGAAAAAAGAAGCTTCATGATCTCAACTTTTTAGAGTTTACTCACCAATTTTTGCAAATGAAGCCAACAGCATCCATAAAGTGATCTCAAAAGGGATCTGTATTCTGGAGTAATTCATTGTAAAAATGGGTATATAAGACTTTTCAACATCTGGGGAGGCCTGGGGTCCATTGTCAGGCATAATGGGAGGCACCAGCGTGACACCTGGGGTGGGGTTGGCATGTGGTAGGACTTCTCCTCTGGAGCCGTGCAGGAAACTTAAAAATGCGCAGATAGTTAGGAGCGCAACCGCTCGCCTGGTCAAAAATAATCCCATTGTGCGTAAAAAAACAACAACACACAATCCAAACTCCGTAATCGTGTAATCCTCGTCGTTGAGAAGCTATAACTCCATCCTGCCTCACAAAAAAACAAACCGAAAATAATAATAATAGCCTATTTATTAAATAAAATGTTCTGGTGAAACTCGTTTTTTTATTAAGCCTATTTAAGTTTAGGTTTTTTTTTTCTTTCAGTACGGCCAAAAGTCGTGTTATTCCCGAGCTGATGAGTGTTGTCGTTTTTCTCAGAGTGCTGCACAAACACACCTGTCTCACCTGCGCCCACGAGCTCCGATACTGACAGGGAGCGGTCACGAGCGCTGCTCTGATTGGACGTCGCCTGAAGCAGGTACAAAAAAAGGAAAAACGTGGCCTCTTTTGTGTTTCAAGTCAGGTGTCACTGTGAGGAGTTTCGATCACAAAAGGTGCCAAAACCAAAAGTTTTAGATTTCACTTGGAATCAAATAGGTTCACTGATTTCAGCCGCAAAGGCTGATGGGTATTACTGAGGCCTTGAATACAATATTAAAACATTAAACAGTTTTGCGGGGGAAAATAGGTAGGCTAATTTAAAAGTCTGCTGTATGACTACAGAGTTAAAACTAAGTTATTATTAATATGTGCAATATTGTCATCTTACTTTAAACAATGGAAGGGGGAAATTGTAGGCCTATTTTAAAAGAAAAGATATAAGTGGTTTAGTTGTGTGTGCAAAAGGCAATGGATAAATGTTTAACAAATATCATCAAAATCATAAAATTTTCACAAAGATGTAGGCTAGTAAAAACAACAACAACAATAATGTTCTTGCACAAAGAGCCTATTTATAAAAACAAACAGAAGCTTTTTTTTTCTAACTTGACGACAAAAAACTAACAATAAAATGTCAATTACAGTAAAAACAGTCAGTCTAAACCTAATATTAATATGACATCGTTTATTAGTAGGAGAGAAGTCATTTTTATTGTAGGCTTAGGTACACCTCTGATTTTTACTGAAAAGCATTATAATAGGTCTTAAACATTTTTTACTCACAAACACAGTTGCATGAACACTAAGAGTCATTATTGCACTTAATTATTAAAGGCAAAGAACCACTGCTTTGCATTGCGACCTGCAGTCTACAATGTTTTGTTGGTAGGCTATTTCTAAGACGTTTTAATCTATTTTACTTCTTCCACCATCCGTAAAAGGAACAAAATCATTTATTTACCTTATAATTTAAAGAAAACTCGAATTGAATTTATTTTCACGCACTTTTGACTGATTATTGAGGCCAGTTTAAGTGCAATTTGTTTAGTTTGCTGCCCGTCCAGCAGCAGGTGTGGTCGGTGAGGTCGACAGCGCCCTCCGGCGGTCGGAGGGAGGATGGTTTGAGGTTTTATTATTACGCCTGGACGTGATTCAGGGCGAGTCTGTCCGCGGGGATCGGTTCGACCACGGTGCGCACCAGGATGACAAGAAACCATCGCTGTTTTTACGGTGGGACAGATTTATGTATTTATTTCAACGAGTCGCTCATTTTCAGGTGATTTCACAAATGTATATCTATTTTTATCGGAGGGTTGTTTGTTCTCAGAGAAAGATGCTGCTGTCAGAAAACAGGTCGCAGCTTGATCAGAACATAGACTATTTACAAACAGCAATGAGGCAAGGATTCAAATGTTTATAGTTATGTGTTGTTTTTTTTTATTTGTTTAACGTGTTCAGCAGCATCATGGAGCAGACTGAATGGATCGTGATGACGCAATAGATGTTATTGGCCATGAATAAATACAGACACAGTTAATGATGGAGTCACTGAATGCTGTCATTAAAAAAACAGATATATTCGCTGCGGTCAGCCTGTTAAACTGCAGAGTTGTTGACATTTGATTATTAAAAAAACCCAATGCTACTGTTTCTCATGCTGTGGTATGAAGCAATGCCCCACCAGAGCAGGCCTCCCTGATGCTCCTCTTAGAGAGCAGAGGATTTAAGTCTGATCTCTTGAGTCACTTCTTTAATGAGAGTTATACAGCTGAGCTTTTATCACATTTACTATCATTTCTGTGGTCCTATGTAAGCATGCAACAGTCAGGTCTATCTCATCATTTCACTCAGATTTAGTTCTCAGAGGTGGTGCTGTTGTTATGCACCCCGTTTCTTTCCTTGTGTGTGTTTGTGTAAGCCTTCCTCTCCTAGGAGTAAAGTCCTTTGCATATTTTCACCCATTTGCGGTTCAGTCGTCTTCTGCACAATCTTGGAGACAGCATCCTGCCCTGGTCAGCAGCACAGCACAGGAGTGAACCCAGATCAATACAGTTAGGAACAGGAGGAGCCTGCAGGGCGGCACAGGACAGAGAGTTTGTTTTAGGCGCAAAAAGAAGAAGACTGGCTTCATGTCAGAGCAACAGAGACAGTTGAGATTTAAAAAAACAGGATGTAAAGGAGGTTTAAGAGAGATGCAGTGCAGCTGCGGCTGACAGCCTCTGCAGGAGGACAGCTGTGAGCTGCAGCTCAACAAACTGGGTAATTTTAGTCTACAAACCACCTCAGACAGTGTGAGTCTTGTCAAATTTTAAATAATTTGTTTCAGATATTTGTGTTAGGCATTCACGACCATCTCTCATCCGTTTATTGAGGAAAAGAAAAAAACTGCATCATTATTTGAAGTCATATGCCACATTTCATGGTAAAGTTCCAAACAAAGATGTTGTGTAATCTGCTGAGAGTGTGTGTTGGAGATGTTCTTAGCTACCGCCACACTAAAGTTTTGCTCAGTATCTGTAAAACTGACTGAGTTATAGTCATTTTGGTGTTCACTGAAGTTGATTAGTCTCACTCGAAAAGTTGATCAGATGTAATCAAATGATTACTTTCTTAGAGTTTCATACAGTGGTTCTTGAGACATTTTGCTAACAGAAAGACAAACAAACCCGCAGGTAATTGCAAGATTAGTCACTGGTTAGCGTTTTAGGGTCAGTCCTAATGAGAGATTTCTGCACAATCTCAGGTTAGGTCCTAAGAAACTTACATTTCCATGAATAAGTTATAATTATAGCTGCAGTTTGTCAATGAAATAAGCAAACTTCAAAAAGTGAACATGTAAAATCATTGTTTTATGTGATTTAAGCAAAATACTTTAACGTAAAATCTAATTTTAAAAAGCACTTTGAAAAGGACATCTTTTGTTGCATGTCATGGACATCAAAGGAATAGATAACAAGAAGCTCTAATTATAAGGATTAAAGGATTAATTTCTCAAACATCAGTCAGCTTGAACTGAGATGATTAGTCTAAATAGTTAATCCACAAATAAAAAATTTGGTAACTGCTGATTTAAGTATTATTTTTTCATTTTCATTTAAGCTAAAAGAACCAAAAACCACCCAGCTTTTTAAATGTGAGCAATAGTTTTGGCTTGCCTCTGGCTTTTACTAATATTAAAGTCATCACAATGTTAATCTTTTACTGATTTTATGAGACTTAGAAACCAACAGAGTAAATCCATTTGGGATGGAAATTCTCATTAGATGAAGGCTCACTTGAGAACGGGGTTTCTACAATGATTGTCTGGTATTTTTTACATCATCTGATTGCAAACAGGCAATAATACTCATTTTATGGTGATGAAACAAAAAAAGAATTGTATTTGGTTTTGTGCTTAGAATGGTCAGTGATCAATTAGCAGACAGAGAAGCTGTTTCAGCACTTTGTTCTGTTGTTTTTGCCTCCTCTCATGCAATGGATGTCTGTTGGGAACAAATGTGAGACAGATGTATTGATGATTAGAATTACATTAGAACCACTCTTCTATAGAGACTCCATCAAAGCTCCAGGCAGCGCGTTAAAGACGTCTCCCACTGACACAGCAGCCGTAATGAGGCAGAGCAGCCGTGCTGTAATTATCATCTGTTCCAGTCTCTCGTAAAAAAAGAGCCAAAACAGGGATTAAACTGGCAGAGAGCATCGCTGGATTGTGTGTGAGACAGCGTGAAGAGCGCTTGGATGTGGCGTTTGTGTGTCAATGGGAGACGGTGTTTTTCATCTGCACGTGCGGCGTGACGTCAGCACACACTCAAGAGTAAAAATAGATCTTCGTTGCAGAGGTCTTTACGCATGAATACATTAACGGCATGAAATAGACAACCAGAAAAAAGCCTGAATAAATCGGTGGCAAACGCAGGTTTGACACACAAATACCGACAAAAATAAGAAGGGCAATAACAGAGTCTGCCAGGACTCAGGATTTACTTGACAAGGTCTGCATATTAGTGGAGTGTGTGTAAATATTTGACACTAACTTTCTGTTTACTGATGTTCATGTTATCACGTTTATGCCATGTTCTGCACTGTGACAAAAAGAAAAGGTGAGGGCCTAAGGGAAAGATGAAGCCAAAAGACAGCAGGACCGATAGGAGAGATTGTAAATATTTCAAAGCAGCCAAATCTCCTGTTAATGACACACTTGGCACAGCTTTAGTTTCCTGCCCCCAACGAGCAGCCGTATGTGCTGCAGTTTTTGCATCATCAGCTCCAGTTGTCACTTAGACTCACACCGCAGGCATTCCTTGTTGTACGTGAAGGGATTTTTGTTAAAATAATAACTTCAAGTTCTAAATAAGGCTCTGATATAATAGGAAAATATTATAGAGCCAGTATAGCGACTGTCTGTGGTTTCTCAGTTCATCCAACAGTTCGTTCTCTAATCTGCTCAACATTAAGTTTAACAGATTTATTGATGGTTTAGATACCTCCCTTTTATGTTTTCTTGTCATTCTTGTGACAAAAAGAGAACTTTACAGAGAACAACGCAATTTTGACTGAAATATCCCGATTGTCTCGAGTCCTTTGACTGCTGTCTTGTCTTTGTGATCAAGATGAGAAATGTCTCCTTGTAGTTTGTGTTTCTAAAAGCAAAACTGAGTGTGTTAGACGTTTACATAAAGCCTGAAGTACAGCTGTAGGTTCTGTTTGGTGCAGCGTGTTCTGAGTTTCAGACCCTGCAGCTGTGTGAAAAGTCTCACATTCACTCTGAGGTTTATCTCACCGCATATTTTAACACATTAACAATTCAAAAGAGAATTTTTTTTTTCAACTCAGAATGAAGCATCATTACTTACGATGTTGGAACCACAGCTAACATTATGTTGAAGGAATTTTTTGCAACCAAGAATTATATATTTTTAGCTTAGCAGAAATTTAATGATGATTCAAATCAAAGTCCAGATTTAGCATATTTTTTTTTTGGTCTTCATTTTCTTTTAGGTTTCTTTCTGACAAGCATCTAAAGCATCTAATTCGATAAATAATAAGGAGAGAAAAAAGGAGCACACGCATCAGACCAATCTGTGCCCCTGCACAACATCAGCCTGAAACCCACCTCCAGCCTTGACGTGAGCCCACCATGTCCGGGAAGGAGCGCAGCCCCCGCCATCGGCCATGGTCGGTGTACCGGGCCAACACCTTTGATCTCTCTGCTGAGATGATGGGGCTTGCTCTTTCAGGTAACTATAGTAACCAGCTCCATGGAAACCTGTTTGCATCATTATTACAATAATGATATCTTTTTTTTTTGTCTGTACCACAGGAAACAGTCAAGACCCAGATGAACCAGTCCTGGAGTTCAGCGTGGGTAAGTTGACAAACGTCTTCGATGTTTTTGCATATTACAGATGGGCAGGTTATTACTTCAATCATCTAAATGGAAGTTCTTTTGTACATAATATACAAAAAACTACATTTACTTATTTAAAAACATGAAATATATTAATTGTTTTATAGTTAAAAAAAAGCAACACACTCTACCTCTTTATTTTTACATTTTACATCTTTTATTTAAGGATGTTTTATCGAGGGTTCAGTTTCCAGACCAAGACACAAACTGTGGACTAACAAACCAGTAACTATTCAGTTGATGGATGGATGACTACAACTCCTTTTTTATATATACGAAATGATCATCCTGTAGCAAATTGATCAATTTTAACCCCAGCATTACGTCCTAATTAGTAGGTGTCGGGAACACACCTGCAAACCTGTCAAGACAAAATAAGTCCTATTTTTACCCATTAAGTTGTTGGTTTTTAATACAATCTGACATTTTAGGCTTGCAAAACAATATTTTAGTTGTTTAAGTGCTTAACTGAGAACAGCTGTTCTTCACATTTCTTCTTCTTAAATTTTACATCAAAGTAAAACAACTTTTAGCTTTTACCTGGCACCATTTACCAAGAAAAAAAGATCATAAATAACTAAAACGTTTTATTAGGCCATAGGAGAAATAAATGTTCAAAATGTAAGTAATGTTCAAGTCATACCAAAATTAATTCAGACAATACAAATAAGATGAAGTATAAGAAACTTTGTTAGTTCTTGGTTAAGATGATGATATAATTTGTAGTTGGTCGGGAAATAGATCTTACATTACATGATAGGTAAGATTATTAATAACAAATATTCAATAAAGCAAGAAAACAAAACCAATACAGAAAAAAAAGTCCAAACACAGATACATAAAGAGCCACAAACCTGAGGATGTGACAACTGAACAAGAGAAAATGATTTGTTAAAATACAAGGCCAGGTGATTACTGAGTGAGAGCAGCTGGGGTGATTAAAGATGATTGACAGGTGTTTGACAGTGGGTTTGGATTTTTAAAAAAATGCAGATTGCAAATAAAAACTAATAAACTGTAAATACGCTGGCAGCAAATAAATAAAAAACAAAACAACCTACCAACCTATTTATGACGCCATACATAGAAGCTAGAACGGCATAGAACATAGAAACTTAGAGTATCAAATTGTAAAAATAAAGATGCCAAAAGATTAATGAAACAAATCAAAACACAAAAAAAAACTGCTCAGTGTAAACCAGAAAATAAATCTTTTTCCTGCCATAACATCTCAGAAACACTGTAAAACAGCCCTTCCATTTCTAAGGATTAGTTGCCGTACGAGCATTAAATCCCACAGCTGTAATCTGTCATGTTTCTGTGTTGCTGCAGCCTGCAGCGAGCTGGTTACGCCCTCTCTGGACCGCAAACCAACCAGCTTTGTGGCCGTCAGCTGCACCACGCCACCTCAGGCCTTCTGGACCAAGCATGCTCAAACTGAGATCATAGAGGTGGAGAAGCTTGAGTGTCACTATGCTTCCTACTTCCTGTCTGAGTCGTTTCCAACACCTTACTTTGTCTGTCTCCAGGGCACCAGCAATCCCATCTTCCTGAGCAGTATAGCGTTCTTTCAGGACTCTCTCATCACCCAGCAGACCCAGGTTAAACTCTCTGTCTACGACGTAAAGGACCGCTCGCAGGGAACGGTAACGCAGCAAAGTAGCTTTACTCAAATGTCAAACGCATTCAGCAAAATCCTTCCTGATCCACTTTCATGTCTTTAATCCTCTGTGGTCCGACGTGACAGATGTACATGCTGGGTTCGTCCATGTTTTCGGTGAAGGAGCTGCTGCAGGACAAACACCACAGGCTGCACCTGACTCTAAGGTAACCCCAGCAGAATGGCACGCTGTGATCGCTCAGCATGGTTTGTGTGTGGGTTCAGTGTTCTGACTCCATGTCACCGCGAGGCAGGTCGGCGGAGAGCGAGCGCATCGGCAACATCACCGTCATCGCCTGGCAGATCGAGGAGAAGCGGGAGCAGCGGGCGCCGGTGGCGAGACTACAGAGAGGGGACACTGTGAATGGAAGGGTGAGCAGTGGCAATGTTTTTTTCTTTTTAAATGTTCAAGTGTTTCAATTCAAACTATAAAGGAATGGTCACTTTTGATCATTTAAGATCTGTTTTGATGATTTAGTTTAGCTTCTCTGGTTTAGTTTATCAGTTTTTATGACATACTGTTTTTAGTTTAAGGTTGTAAGAGTTTTTTGATAGTTAACAGACAAAACAAGCAATAGATTGGTACAGTGACAATTACTTATTTTACTTTCTGTTTATTTTACAAAGGAAAATTAAGATTTAGATGGTTTTGCCTTGGTAAGGTGGATTTAATTTGTCATTTATTACAAATCATTAAGCCGTTACTTTTTTTTTTGGTCAATATCCTTGTTTCATTTTTGCATGTTAGATGGTTCTCCCAGTTGATGAAAGCTTGACTGGATCTGTGAGCATCAAATCCAAGTCTTCATCTTTATGTAAAGATCCCATGCTGAAGGCAGGTGAGTGTCTCTCTACAGTAACCAGCTGCTGCTGTGACATTTGACATTATTTACTCTCATCTGTTTCAGCGTTCGGAGGCGTCATGTCTCGAACATATCGGTTCCCCACCACGGATGGAAACCACCTGCGTGTCCTGGAGCAGATGGCGGAAAGCGTTCTCTCCCTGCACATTCCTCGACAGTTTGTGAAGCTGCTGCTGGAGGAGGATGCTGTCAGGTAGCGTTTAAACATTCCGATTGTTTAAGACACACAAAGGAACGAGACACTGTTTATATTTTTTTTAAATCCCTTTTTTCTTGTTTCAGTGAGATAACAGATGCTAAACAGTTTAAAAGTTAGACCTAATAATTTCTTATAACAAAGACATGAATATTGTTGTATCTAAGACTTAGAAAATTTTGATGAAAGTAACATTTATCTTTGTTCCCGAAAAAGATGATTGTAACAAAAGTTCACCTTTGTTTCCTGAAAGTGTGTTTTCTCTAAATGCACTGTCGTGATATCACATTATAGTTAAGGAAACATTCTCTTATCAT
>JAVKLF010000132.1:12264872-12287614 GCA_034783495.1 Millerichthys robustus
ATTGTGTGTGTTTTGATGTACAGGGTGTGTGAGCTGGAGGAACTGGGTGAACTCTCTCCGTGTTGGGAGAACCTCAGGAGGCAGATCATCACTCAGTACCAGACCATCATCCTCACGTATCAGGAGACCATAAGTGACCTGCATGAGTACAAAGGTTAGAAACACAAAGACATCACTGCAAACAGGCTCATCATTTCTTTCATGAACATGGTGAAATCAACCTTTTATAGAAAAAAAATTTGGAAGTCAGTCCAACTACAGATGGCTGCCACAGATAACTGACTTCAGCCAACACTGAAATGGCCATAAGTAAGTCATTTTTACAGATATTGAGATTTGATGTGGGAGAAGCTGAGATGTTCACAACACATACTGCGATATTGCATAGGACGGAAAATGACTTTATTAACAAGGTTTGATGAAACATACAAAGATCTTAGTCTGAAACTCTGGCATTCCTTCAATAAATGCCACTTTTTTTCTCTCCTGTATTCTTTCAGGACCTTCATTTAAGTCCAGCACCTTGAAAGCTGAAAGAAAGTTGGAATTCATTCCCACCAACCTGCATATCCAGAGGATGAGGATACAAGGGGAGACTGGTTATGGTCGGTATTTGTGTGACAAATTCTGCTTACCTGGAACTTTTACTCAGTGTCCTCCCTGATCACTTTGTTTTTGTTCTTTCATCAGACTGGACGTATGATGTCATGACCATTGGAGCTCCTGCTGCACATCATCAAGGCTTCAAAGGCTGCGGCCTCCGAAAACTTCTGCACAAGCTGGAAGAAGCCAGGAAACAGTAAGTGGTAAAAAACTAAGCTTACTGAGGCTTTACAATGCACCTTTTATTGTAGTTTTAAGGTTAATGCTTCCTTTTTCTCGTTTTCTTTCCCCTTTATTAAAATCAGCACTTATGAGGAGGAGAGGTAAAACAGGGTGAAGTGAAATGTAAGGTGGTTTTGTAATGGTTTTAACCACACTACTTGTTATATTTATGTTCCTTCTGTCATTTCTTTGCTCAAGCTCTGCTGGATTTGGTCCTAAAGGAATGACCTACCAGCCTCAAGATGTCATTAAAGCCAAGGAGCTGATCGCTCAAATCAACACTTTGAAGACACAAGTGTGTTACTACACAGAGCGGCTGTCCCGAGCTGCCAAGGAGCGCTCTGCCAACTCTTTGGACAGGACACTGGCCATCCTAACAGAGAAGGTAAACCAGCGAAACCAGAGTAATCAGCAGGAATACAAGAAAGCACTCAGGATGAGATCAGGATCTCCTAAACTCTGGGTTCTCAAACTTTATATTCATAGGTCCAAATTTGATGTCTACATAAAAGTTTGAAACAACTAATCATAAGCAAATTTTTTTTATTAGATTTTGCTTCAAACTCACAACCAAAGGAAAATTCCAGTTTGCCTGTGCGCTAAGTTACTCCAACATTTAACCGTAAAGTTTAACGTATTGTAGTTTCATAAGAAATTTTAACTTTAATGATACTCTTCATGCCTCAACGACACAAAAATCCTCGTTTTCACACAAGAATAAACATATTAAAATAACTAAGCTTAAATGCAATGCAACTGTAACATCAAATAATCTAGGTAATGCATTAAAATACCTAACAACCCAGTGTAACCTTGGATTAAAGGTGGCCACTAGAATAACTGACTTTAATGTTACTTTACCAAGATTTATACAGAAATGTTTGGACTTTAAGACACTAGGCTCTATGTAAACACACAACTTAAATCAAAGGATGAAAAACCTTAAAGTGGGTCGTTTTACATCCTGTTTTCTCAGTATAAATGTATCCTTCTGGTTTCTCCCATCAGACTCGTCAGTTGGTGGCCGTGTGTGATTCCAAGCTGCTCTCCTCGGCCATCCTCGCCTTCGCCACCGCCCGCTCTGAGTTCTCTCAGCGCAGCACCCCGTCGCCATCCTCCTCCTCGCTCTCGCCCTCCTCTCGCTCGCCGTCCCGCTCCCCCTCTCGCCCCCCTCCCACCTCCCCGTCCCGCGCCCCCACCTCACCCTCCCGACACGCAGCTCCTCCGGAGGGCGGCGAGGGGAGTAAAAGCAAGCGAGCCTCCACGCTGGCTGACCTCCGCGAGGAGGAGTGGGTAAGACGAATAGACTCTTGTCCGCCTATTTTGGTGCCTTTTGTTTTTATCCACAATCTTTGTGTGCGTACAGGAGAAGGTTTGGCAAAATGCTGATAAAAGCCTGGAGTGTGTGGTCCAGAGGGTGGACCGGCTGCTGCAGCGAGACAAAATCCAAAGCGACAGCAGCTCTGAGGACGTCTTTCTGCTGGCCAACGAGGAGCCAAGCAGCAACAAGAAAGGTTTAAGTATTTGGCATTTATGTTATTGTCTAATGTACGAGATTACCTCTTTATGAAACACAGTGTAAAGACCACCTAAAATAAAAGATTTAGGTTTTTGTTGTTTTTTTTTTCTTTTTTCGTTATCATCACTGTTATCTGACTGAACATCTTTATTCTGTTTATCTGATTGTCAGAAATTTACTTTAAGTTTGAAACTTTTCTGCGAGTTTTTTTAATGTTCAGATATTTTACAGTGGGGTTCTGTGGAAAGATTATGAACAATTAACTTCTTACCTGTACTTACGTTTGTGAGATACTGTATCTACAGCAGGTAAAAGTTTCATTGTTCATAATCTTTCACCAGAACTTCACGTCAAAATATTTGATTTATCACTTTAAGCAAAAATGGGATTTTATTTTAAATGTTTTCTGCTCTTTCTAATTTGTAGAAAGCAGCCCAGAGGTGGAAAAGACTTCTCCAGGTAAGAGTTTATTTGTTTTAAGTGTTTGTTTAAAGGGCAATTTCAGGACTTTTTCATTTGGATCCTAGCGTTTTTTTAGATTTAGGTGTACAATACTGATTGGGAAGTACAACTTTTCAGTCCTAACTTTTTGTTCACCAGGTGAATGGAGCGAGGCGCTGTATCCTCTCCTCACCACTCTGACAGACTGTGTGACTCTGATGAGCGACAGAGCGAAGAAAGCTCTGGTGTTTCTCCTGATGCAAGACAGCGCCCCCACGATCGCCCTAAGCCTCACGCTGCAGTATCGCCGTGACGTCGTCTTCTGCCAGACGGTCTGTCTGACACCAACTTTAAAACATAAACATTCTTTCAATTTCAGACACACACGTTGGAGGTAAATGTTGAAAACACTGATTTGAGCTGTGTTTATTTTTTTTTTCAGCTCACTTCTCTGATCTGCGGCTTTGTTCTCAAGCTGAGGAACTGTCTCTGTGACTCAGGATTCCTCCGGCAGCTGCACACCATCGGCTTGCTTGTTCAGTTTGAGAGCCTCCTCAGCACATACGGTAAATTGTATGAAGCTGTGCAGGACAGATACTGGGTTGGAATTGTACTTAGACAACAAAACCCTTTTTCAACCATTTATATCAGTACACTTCATATATCTGAGGTCTATTAAAGGTTACATTTTTAAAAATGACTCACTTTAAATGTTTTTTCTTATACTTGGGTCATTTTTCCTTAAAGGGGAGGAGTTGGCCATGTTGGAGGATATGAGCGTCGGAGTGATGGACCTGAGAAATGTTACCTTTAAGGTTACCCAGGCAACCTCGGGTTTCAGCCCAGACCTGCTGCCGGTGATCACGGGGAACAGGAACGGGTTCAACGTCAGGGTCCCGATGCCCGGTGCCATGTTTGACACGCTGCCAAGAGAGATCCAGAACGGGATGCTGCTGCGGGTGCAGCCTGTCCTCTTCAACGTGGGGATCAACGAACAGCAGACGCTGGCTGAGAGGTGAGTCACTGAAAACAACCAGACAGAGCACTCATCTACATGTTCAGCTAAGTTTTAATGTTTAACTTGAATATTTACGGCTGCTGAAGATGTGACCTGTATCCAATTATTTCTCAGTGCAGCCTAAAAGGGTTTCTGGTAATTGTTTTAGATTTCTCTGTATATTCAGTAGAGAGGCATTTGGAGGGGAAAGAATGTATGAAATGTTTTTGCAGTGACCTGTAGACGAACTGACCCTTAAAGAACTGGTTTAAGCTCTGGGACGAGGCCGTGGGGCAGACCCAGAACTCGCTGGAGTGATTGTGATCCCCCAGGAGGAACTGGGCCTGTTGCCTCAACTATAGATAAGTGGTAGAAAGTGAAAATCGAGATGGTTTAAACTCCAGTTATAATACTTATTAAAGGTAATTTAGACAAGTTTTAAAATGAAATAACTTCTTATTAATGTTCATTAATGTGCTTTCATTGAACAAACAAAACAAAAAAAATCTGTATATACATTTTAAAGGCTGAAGATAAATATATCTGCTGGACTATAATAATAAATTAATAATCAGTTGTTTCATATACATGTTCTCTTAGGAGAGAAATATGGAAACATATTCAAGATAGTTGGAAGGTTTGCTGAAATGAAACCAAATCTTTTGCACTGTGATTTTCTAATTCAGGGGTGTTGTTTTTATTATTGTTCCTGATGTTATCTGATGCTACTTCCTGAAATATAAAAACTAATTTAAAAAAGGAAACTATAAAGTAACTTGGTGCAGAAATGCTGCTAAATTTTCTGGATACAATTTAATATCAGATGAACAAATCCAATTTCTTCTTCTATTTTTTTATTTTTTTATTTTTTTAGAAGCCCAGTCTGTGAGGCCTAACATCTATTTTTTTGAACTGTGTGTGCAGATTTGGAGACACGTCACTCCAAGATGTCATCAACATGGAGAACATGACTCGGCTCAGTTCATACTACGATCAGTTCAAAGAAGTCCTTCCAGAAGACTGTGAGTTTTACACACTCTGGAATCAGAAAACACTTTTTTTTCTTTTCCACTCCTGATCATTCCTCCTCTGCTGTCTCCTCAGGTCTGCCTCGCTCCCGCAGCACCACCAGCCTGGCGGAGCTGCTCAAGCAACTGAGCCAGAATGTTAACGCCAAGAAAAGCAAAAACGTAGAGATCCTGTGGCAAGCAGCCGAGGTGCGGTCGACAATCTTTTTTTTTATGCTGCAACAAAATAAAAAGGGAACACAAAATAAATCGTTTTTGTTTTCAAATCTGCTTCTCTAAACCCTAAAGGCATGTCGGCGCCTGAATGGCGTGCGCTTCACCAGCTGTAAAAGTGCCAAGGACCGCACGGCCATGTCTCTGACCCTGGAACAGTGCCAGATCCTGCAGCAGGAGCACGCCATGGCCCCACAAGTCTTCTACCAGGCCCTGGATTGTATGCGCAGGTCCGTTCCGTCAGATAACAGCTCAGTCTGAGCAGAATAACAACAAAACAGACAGACAGAATCATCCTAAAAAATAAAAAAAAATAAACTCTGTATCTCCACAGTGAGGGCTGCAGGAGAGAAAACACCATGAAGAACGTGGGGTGCCGAAAATATGCCTTCAACTCTCTCCAGCTCAAGACCTTCCCCAAACAGTACCGCCCTCCGGAGGGGACGTACGGGAAAGTCGAGACCTAAGTGGACACATTTCTAGTGGCAACCAAAAAACTGAATCTAAAAATAGACTGAAAATAAACATTTAAAACAAGAGAAATATCAAACTGTACACAAGTTTTGTGCTAAGTAAATGTTAAGATGATTTATGTTGAAGTGCCAGTGCTACCATAGACTGTTTTATAGCAGTTTCCCCTTCACTCATCCATAGTGCTAGAATTGCTCACTTTTCACAGCCACGGTCAGTAAAGATGTTGCTTTCTGCGTCACTACCTTCTCAGTGTGCGGACCATGTTGTTTCTGCACCAGCTGTAGCACCGGAAGGCGAACAGACACTCTGGTTTTCAGTCATTTTAACTCGCGTCTTAGAGGCCACATCGCAGCAAAATATAAAAGCACACATTTCTGGGAAATTGAAACAAATGAGATTGGAAAGAAAAAAATTGATATTTTGCATACCTTGTGACGGGGAAAGTCTTAATGCACCATTACAGTTTGACAACAAGAAAGATACACGCTTTAAGAAAACAGCTGTGGTGTTTATCGTTACGAATAAATGGATCAACTTGAAAAAGGGGTTCAAGCCAGAAAATATACAGACAATGACTTCTGCTGTAGCACCATTATAACATGTGATAAGAATATGTCAGCAGATCTTGTTTACTGAGACAGAACTAACTTATGCAAAGTGTCAGCTGTAACAGAAATCATGTGGATACATATTTATAAGTGGCAGTGCTGTTTTGTTTTTCATGCTATGAGTTATGGGGAAAAACACTGAGTCTCTATTTTATGATTGTCAACATGCAGTAACAGAAGCCTTATTTAACTTATTCATCTTTGAGCTTTGTGAGCAAAACTGTTGCACCTGCTGACTTGTTACCTTAATCAAAATGTTTGTTTCTGTGCAGAGCGGATTTATTGTATACATTACAGAGACAGGTTTTGTTTTAGGCTAAATTGCATTTGTTTGCATCTTTAACAGTTTTCAAATAAAATTATCTGAAAACATTAAGGCAAAAGGTTTAGCCATTCTGCATGGACATTAATAGTATTATATTATACAAAACAATAAATAGGCATCTTAGCTTTTATTTTGTTGATTTAGCAGCTAAGAAACTTTACATTCTTTTAATTTACTGGACAATCTTTAATGCACCGTTTTCTTTTAGGTGTGTTTAGTGATGTTTTGGGTCTTTGTAAAAATGATAAAACCTTCAGCATTCACCCTTTAGACAGCCAATTGTGACTTTAAGTTTTGTTTAGAATAATTGTACGGTTGCAAATGTCTTCCTCCTTTCAGCTTTTCTTATTCAGTCCATATGATCTTTCATTTACTCAGGCCTTGTTTAACAAAACAGTGGGGATCTTTGTACAAATCTTTGTGACAACAAGGTATGTAAACGAAAGGCATCTGCCTTGGTTGTAGGATTGGGAAAACATGAACGTATACCCCAGTCCAGCAGGTGGCGGTGCATTAAACAACAACGGGTGGCTCACTGAAGAAAAAGAAGACGCGCTAGATAATCAGAAAAAGAAAAACATTAACGATTAATGTTTCAGAGGATATTTAGGTTCTGGCAGATGTGAAGTATTTTTCTGCTTTGTTTGGAGGTAAGACGATGCTCCATATTCATTCAGAAACTTAAAAACAAAGGAACTGACTAATGTTCACGTGGACTGAAAAAAAGACTGGTAGTAACGCTGGTAGTACATGACCATAAAAACAAATGACAAATTGGCGATTTCTGTTTTTATGCATTTGTTAAATACGCGTTTATTTTATTACATTTAGAAATTGTTCATATTTTGTACTTTCTTTCATAAAAAGCGTTGTTGTGTGACATTTTGTTTCCGCCGGAGTTAATAGTTGGAAGGACCATTTGACCATCCGGAAGTCAAGAAATTCCGTTAACTTATTTTTTTTTACTATTTTCTTAACACATCCTACTTATACTATTGTTAGGACTTTATTACACTTTAATCGATATACAGTGAGTTGGTTTCTGTTTCTATGGTATTGAGATAATAATAATACTGAGATATTTATTAGCAGATTTTACTTTCGTTTTGGCTTAATTTAGTTATTGAGCCTTTTTGAACAGCAAACTGGCTTAAATCTGAGGCAACCAGACATTTTAGCTCAGTTCCTTTCTTAAAAGTTTAGTCACCTACCCAGGAGTCTTTGTCAATTCTGGTAGCTCGTACTTTGAGCTCAATTAAAGCCTATTTGCTGTTGTGATGACCCTGATACTTGAGCGTTTGCACAGGCTTTTAATAAGCCATTTTTAAAAACACCCTGGCTTGTTGTTTTTAACTGCTAACAATAAACTAACGATTCAGTGAAGCCTAACAAAACTATGTTTTAATGTAAAAGGGGAATTGCTTGAGGTGAAATGTAAAATGATGATACCCATGAGTCATAATAAAAGATAAACATGTATGTACTGAGCAGAATAAATTCCACAGAAAAAAATATTCTTTTTGTGTGTTTTTCCTTTCATTCAGACAACGTTTTTTTCAGCCTTATTCTGTTTTCTTTTTTCACAGAGCTTTTTCGTATGACTCTTGTAGGCTTCGACCAGTCAGAGCAGCGAGTACAGTTTGCAGACTCAGCAACAAGTAGGTTTTTAATCAAGGCTCGGTGTGTGAGACTCATGCACTGATCACAGTTAATACACTTGCAGCACACAATTTTTGCCTCACTCAGGGTAAAATAATGGCAGATGACGACGCCGTGTAAAAAGAGGAGACTGACACCAGAAAGACAGACAGGACAGAGCTACTTTGAGCAGCAGAAAGATTTTCAGACAAAGCAAGAGAAAAGTAAGAGGTAGTCCTTGTTGCTTACCCTTCCACTGTTAGTAGCAAATATCACTCTAGAATGAACACGTTTGAGAGTAATCTTTGAAGATAGAACCTCTCTGATTTCCTTTTCTGCTGAGGTGCATTTCAGAACATTTCAGCTGTATTTATGGCTCATCAGATAAAAGATGTGTTGCTGCTTTGCAGGGCCTAGGATGAGTAAGAAGCTGCTGGTGGATGTGGACTGCGGTGTGGACGATGCTCAGGCCATCATGTTGGCGCTGGGTGTTCCCAGTGTGCAGCTCCTTGGTGTCACCTGTGTACACGGAAACACTACCGTGGAGAACGTGTGCAAAAACGCTCTGCGAGTTCTGCAGGCCTGTAATAAACTCGATGTAGGTACTAAATTGAAATAAGTATGGCATAAAAAACAAATTGACAATAACAGCAGTGTGTATTTAGAACATACATGTTCTGTTGTGTGTTCTTTTCACTGAACAGATTCCAGTGTTTAAAGGTGCTGATAAGCCCATCCTTGGTGACGTCGTTGATGCGGGACACTTCCATGGTAAGGACGGCCTGGGTGACGCTCCTGACCCCCAGGCTCCCGGGCTGGACCTGCTTCAGAAGGAGAACGCTGTTTCTGCTATAATCAGGATTGTTAATGAGAACCCAGGAGAGGTTAGCGATGGAGACTAGCTGTGTGTGTATTAAAATTGTTTGCTTCCTGCATTTATAACATCTATGATTCCTTTTTAGGTGTCTCTGGTTGCCACAGCCCCTCTCACCAACCTGGCCCTGGCTGTGAGGATGGATCCGTCTCTACCGAGCAAACTCAGAGGTCTTTACATCATGGGAGGCAACACTGAGTGTGAGTGAAGCACCATCAGCTGCATGTGTTTTTGTTAGCTGCGACTGGATTCTAACAGTTTTGTTATCAGAAATTGCTTGGTGTAGTTTAAAAAATCACTTGGTTTACCACAAAAAGATTCTGAATTACTCAATGAAACAATGAGACACAATCGAAGCCTCTTGTAGAAATATGTGCATCCCAGATCCCAACATTCAAATTTAAGAAGATTTAGTGAGACTCAGGTTTTTCTGAATGGACTAAATATCAGTTTTTCTTTTCATTATCACTATTAAAATACACACAAAAGTACTACACAATCTAATCTTCTTATCACCCTGTCTGTCTCATGTTTTACAGCTCGAGGAAACACCACAGTGTGTGCTGAATTTAACTTTGCTGCTGACGCAGAAGCTGCGTACATTGTGCTGAATGATTACCAGTGTCCTACTTACTTGGCCTGCTGGGAGTTTACCTGCTACAGCAAGTTGCCCTGGGTAAAACAGATTTTCTTTTTCACAGAACTCAAAATATGCATATACAAAAAACATCAGATATGTATCCAATTTAGTATTACATAGGGGGGTGGGAAATGGGACAGATTTGAAAAAAATCTGGTCACTTTCAGACTTTCATGAAAAAAATCTGATTTGATTTGCATAGAAGCAAAAATATTGGATTTGGATCACATTGGTCTGCAGTTTGAACGTAGTTTTAGCTCCTAGGATAACAGTAAAGGAGAAAGGTGTTTTTTCACACATTGTTCTTTGTTTGGACCTTTATACTAATATGTCGTGTAGTTTTAAAATGGAAAAAAGCCCCAGATCATTTTCTGTTTTTGCATCTCCAGGAGTTCTGTGACGCCTGGTTGGCACAGGACAGCCATAAAGCTCACTTCATGGCTCAGATCTTTCGTCACAGCATGGAGGCGTCTAAGGCTGAGCACTTTGAGAAAGAGTTTTTCGCCGGCAACGGCTTCATCTCCTGTGACTCGTACGCCATGGCGGCTGCCGTAGACGACTCGTTTATCGTTGAAAGCGATCTTTACCCAGTTAGCGTGGAGCTGACGGGCACTCACACCAGGGGAATGATGGTAGTGGACACTCTGGGCTTACTGAAGAAGACTCACAAAGCCTTCATCATGAAGAAGGTGGATTTGGAGAGGTTTAAGAAGATGATGATGGCTGCTTTAAAATAAATGGACTGATGAGACGTGATTGTCTCACTCAGATTTAGTTTAGAAAAAACCGTTACCTGTGTTTTCGGTGTAAAAACTAAGACCAAATGTTTTGTAAACCTGTGAAACAGTAATGTATCACTGCACACAAGAAAAAATAATGTAAAAAGTGTCGACCACTCTAAAGTGAATTAGCTTTAAAAGTATTCTTCCTAAACATCTGATGTAGGGACTGATGAAAGCCTGTTTTATGAGTTTGTTTTTCCCCAAAGTGTGTTTTAATCAGAAAACATGGAGTTCAAACAAATAAAAACCATTTTGAGGAAAACAACGCCTGTAAAAACAAACTCATATAAAGCTCTAAATAAAGCACTTGTTAGTTTTAAACTTAGAGGAAGGACAAATTGTTTCAGCACTTCACTTTTTGTTTTATTTTATATTGGTTTTGTGTTTTGTTTTTTTTGTTAGATTTTGTAATAAACATATTTTACTCAATAAAAGACCTGTTTGCAGTCTGCTGGTAATTTGCTTGGGAAAAAAAACATATTTTACTCCAGAACAAGGAAGTGAAATCAGTCTTCTAATGCATTTGTGGTTCGTAAAAATCTGCAGAATATAATCTTATCACGACTATTTTCGATTTTTATGCTGACTCAGTAATATGTGGAGAAGAGATTGAGGTGCCAAGTCACCCTAACATTAACAGAAACTTCAGACTCGTGTGTGTGTCCGTACCGAACAAAGATCATAAAACTTGATCTTTGTGCTATAATGCAGTTGTTTTATTGCAGTAAATTTGTAATGGCTGCACTCATGTTAACTCTTAAAACCAGCTCTATAAACATTTTGTTTTAGCACTAATATTCAGTTTTTTTACATGCGTGAGCACACAACTTTCAAATAATTTCCATATTATAATGATTACCTGTTCCTTTTTTCAAACTTCCCTTAAGTAGCCCGCTGTTGATTCAGCTGGATTTCTGTCTTTCTGTTCAAAGGTTGTTTTCAGCTGACCTTCGTTTGGTCGGGAACTCACTGTACTTCTTTTCCAGTCAGCTGCAGGTAGGTGTTTTCAGTTGTAAATGTCTTATTTAAACTCTGTTCAGTGCTACACGTATATAAACAAATTTCCTTTGTCCTGGTGATTTATCTGTTTGCATTTATTCATCTCATATTAAGATTGTGTATTTTATATCTAATTACTGATTGATCTGTCGTGTCCTACACTGCAAAAATCTGTCCATCTAACCAAGTCTTACAATCTTGTATCCAGCCAAAGCTGTTTTGAAACTGAAACACTAACCAAGAGCAGAATGTGTTCGATTATTAATCTTGTTAGCTTGTAAATTTGACTTATTTTAAGAGGTCTTATCAAGTGCAACTGTCTTATTCCTACTGGCAGATTATTTCACTAAATTTGAGTAGATTCAGACTCAAATTAATCTGCCAGTACGAATAATTCAATCTAACACATTCTGCTCTTGCTTAGTATATCAGTCTCAAAACAAGATCAAAACTTACTTTTTTGGCTGAATAGAAGATTGTAAGACTTGGTTAGATGGACTGGTTTTGCGGTGTACAGACTGTTTGTGTTGAAGTTGTTTGTGAAATTATGTAAATCTGTAGAATATTCAGTCATCTAAACTAACATATGCAATACAAACACATACATTGATGTAATTTTACCTAGAATGATGTATAAATGTGTTTGACATCTATGAAATGTGTTCATTTGTTTGTACATTCTTTAACACACCCTTTGTTAATTGAATTTTGTCAAACCCAACAGGTTAATTCAGATTATATCCATAGATCAAACAGTTCCTCTGTGTAGTTCCTGTGTGTCTGAGGTTTGTGTTCCGCAGGGTAAATGATGAGTAAGAAGCTGCTGGTGGATGTGGACTGCGGCGTGGACGATGCTCAGGCCATCATGTTGGCTCTGGCCGCCCCAAACGTGAAACTTCTGGGCGTCACCTGCGTGCACGGAAACACTGAAGTGGAGAACGTATGCAAGAACACGCTGCGGGTTCTGCAGGCCTGCAACAAACTGGAGGTGGGTCAAATGTGCTGCTCTAAAACACCCACACCCATCAAGGAGGTGACCCCCGAGACTCAAAAGGGTTAGTTGCTTTGGATTTACATACACCAGGAGTCAGCAACAAAAATTAGCTCCAGGGACATTTTTCCAATGTTTGCATTTCATGTAATTGTACTGTTTTAATTGAAAACTAGGTTCCAGTGTTTAAAGGTGCTGATAAGCCCATCCTTGGTGACGTCGTTGATGCGGGACACTTCCATGGTAAGGACGGCCTGGGTGACGCTCCTGACCCCCAGGCTCCCGGGCTGGACCTGCTTCAGAAGGAGAACGCTGTTTCTGCTATAATCAGGATTGTTAATGAGAACCCAGGAGAGGTTAGCGATGGAGACTAGCTGTGTGTGTATTAAAATTGTTTGCTTCCTGCATTTATAACATCTATGATTCCTTTTTAGGTGTCTCTGGTTGCCACAGCCCCTCTCACCAACCTGGCCCTGGCTGTGAAGATGGATCCGTCTCTGCCGAGCAAACTCAGAGGTCTTTACATCATGGGAGGCAACACTGAGTGTGAGTGAAGCACCATCAGTTTCTAGGAATGAGAGAGTATTAAAGTAACAGGAGGCTTTATTTAACTGTAGAAAAAGAAAATAGCAGTAACCACCTCCATGCAAAAGGAGAACATGCACACCTGTGCAGAAACACACAAACCTGTACATTTTAGGAACAGGATTTATACCAGGGTAAGGATGTAAACTATCATTGGTTTGAACAATTTGCAACATGTTTTCTACATGGTTTTATTTATATGTTACATTAACATTTTGTCCCAGATTTTCTTGATATTTTACATGAATTTACTGGATTAATGTTTTGCAGTTGTGGTCCACCCTTTTTTTATTTCATCATTTCCATGTTTTTGCATGAATCATCTTTTTTGGTCCCCCTTCATATCTGTCTGTGATTATGTGGAAGGCTACCTAATCAATACTTTTTTTTTTTGGAACCGGCTTTCAAAATGTAATGTCTGTTTTCTTGAACTGTATTTATTTGTTATGTGTACTCAAGTTGATTTTAGACTGGTTTAGTTTTTGTTTAACTTCTAGCAAAAGGCAGACGTGAGCATAATGAGTAAAACACACAATTAAAAGCCTGGCACTTCTGGAACCACTGCACAATGCCCACCACTATTGCAGAGTTTTAGGTTAAGATTTCTTTGATATTGATAAATAACACATTAAATGAAGTAAACTAACAAAAGTTCATCAGTTGTAGATGCACCTCTAATGATTACTTTCTAAGGTTTGTTCCTGCTGCATTCTTTTAGGCTTACTTTATGTGGAGAATCTTTAGTCTGTTTGTCTCCTCCGTGGATTTTTGTTTTCAGTAAAGTTTCCATTGAAATAATCTTTATTAGTTGAAAATTTTAACCTAATATCAGCTACTTTCAAAAGATGTATTTAGTTAAAATGAATTTAGTGAATACAAACTAAGACAAATTGTACACCATGGAGATAGTAACCGTTCTCCCTGCATTTCATCAGCACTTTATACATAATGTTAGGTGTTGCAAATAAATTCATTTAATCTTGGGTTTTTTAGGTTTTCTTGTTATCTTGCTTTCTATATTGCAGCTCGAGGAAACACCACAGTGTGCGGCGAGTTTAACTTCACTGCTGATCCAGAAGCTGCGTACATCGTGCTGAGTGATTACCAATGTCCCACCTACTTGGCCTGCTGGGAGTTTACCTGCTATAACAAGCTGCCCTGGGTAAGTCTCTTAATTTTACACAAATATTATTTCCTCATCCCTTACAATAAATGCAGCACTGGTGTTTACATTTGTTCAGGAATTCTGTGACGCCTGGTTGGCGCAGGACAGCCCTAAAGCTCGCTTCATGGCTCAGATCTTCCGCCACAGCATGGAGGCGTCAAAAACTGAACACTTTGAGAAAGAGTTCTTGGCTGGTAGCGGTCTTATTTCCTGTGACTCATATGCCATGGCAGCTGCTGTGGATGACTCATTCATCTTACAAAGTGATCATTGCCCAGTTAGCGTGGAGCTGACAGGCACTCACACCAGAGGAATGATGATAGTGGATACTGTGGGGTTTCTGAAACAAAAGTCTCACAAGGTTTTTATCATAAAGAAGGTGGATATGGAGAGGTTTAAGAAGATGATGATGGCTGCTTTAAAATAACTGGCCAGGAGATGGTAATTTCTCTGGGCTATTAGTATTTTAATGCTAAACAAATCTAATAGAATTAGACTCTTTATTTCACATTTACCTCAACATCGCGATGACTCCATCATACACAAACAATAATACAAAAAAAAATTTGGACTCTAGTTTTTATTCAGGTGTTTGTTTCATCACACACCACATTCATTCATCAGGAATAATAAAAAACATACCTCAAGTTCTAACTAATGAGAAGTCTGGTCTGCATTTGTAATCCTGTTGTGCATCAGTGTTCAATCTTCTTTTTTTTTTCATTTTGGTCTTTGACTGACATTTCTTTCAGGTGTCCCTCAGATCTATAGTGCTGGAAGCTGCACCGTGACATCAGCAGCTGTTTCGGTTTTAATCCCCACTAGTATATACAGCTGGTTATCAGGGTTCCATTAAACTGCAGAGCTGCAGCAGCAGTTAGGCGGTTGTTTAGTATCCTTTTCTTCCTCTGAATCTTGACCTCGTGTCCAGCTGCAAATAGAAGACAGACACTGATCAGCACCGCAGCTTAAAATTCTAGTCAGTTTGGGAAGGAAATTGTAGATATGCACAATAAAAATTAAAAAAAAAGACATGTCATTTTCTCCACTGTTCTTTCTGAATGGTTTTCATAGTTGCTGGTTATTTTGTATTTGTATAGTTTTTTTTAGAAGGTTTTTAAAAAGGAGTTACCTGCCTGCTTCTGGTTTGTTTGTATCCACATGGACATGTGATTTAAAGTAATCTATGTATGTTACTAGAATGTACTCATCTGGCTAAATTTAGTTAAGGTTAGGGCTAAGAGAAATTAGTAAGGGAATAGATGCAAATACGTGGGTAATAATGACGCCGGAGTACGAGATGGTGTACAAAATTCCAAGTGTGAAGTGACCCAAAGCTGATTTTACCACATGCTTCTCTGCACAGTCATGATTACAGACTTACCATTGATCTCTTGCATTCAAAGAATGATGTTTGCAGGGCTTTGCAGTGGCCTTCCTTCAGGCACTCACTGGGCTTCTTTCCCTCCTAATGCATCAAGAAATCATTGTGAATACATCGGGCCATTCTTGTTAAAAACACTGGGTCTTATAGTATCAAAATCAGCCAAGTGACACCAAGACTAACCAGTACAAAAGGCTTTTGATTGTGATTCATGATAACTGCAAACCAATAAAAAGACTTAGTTTTGTAACAATAAAAATTTGTGTTTAATAGATTGTCATACTTCTTGTGCACGTTTCCTTATTTTTTTCCCTAATATTTAACTTTACTGCCTTACATATCAAAATGTTTGTTTTAAATAAACCAAAACTAAACTATGACAAATAACTACTTTATTGCAAAATATTTTTCCCCATTTCTAGAGAAATTTGGGAACATTTTTGTGAAATATTATGTTGCTCTGTCAGTTTATTACTTCTACAAATGCTACAAATTGTAATCACGTATACTGTAGGTCTATTCTTTCTTTAAATTGGAAACTACGCTATATTTTTAGCATAATCTTTCTGAATTAGCAGAGGTGAGCTAGCAAATAGTGAGGCCTTTTTGTGAGCAGCGTGGTAAAAAAAAAATTAAAATAAATTAAAGCCGAATTTAACAGTGACCCATTAAGCCAAAAAAGAAAGAAAAGACAGAGCTCTCAAAAGTAAAATTCAGTTTTTTGAATGAAGTCTTGCGTGGCTAACACCTGCGACCTCTGTGCTCCGTGCTGACTTTTTAAAATGTTACGGGTTTCACTGTAAAATATTTCCTTTCTCTACACTCCTGTTTCACCAGCTTGTCTACGAACAAACAAACAAAAAACTTGTACCATAACCGTTTAAATGTTTTACTACTTCAATGTCCTAACTTACCTTCACAACGCAGTCATGTTGAAGGAGACAAGCCTTAAAGTCCTCTCTGATGCCGGCGCATGCTCTGTCGTCATCCTCTTTGTCTTCGTAATACTTCGGCATAATTCAGAATTAACCTCAACAACAAAATGTCTCCACTTGTTATCACAAACTGCCAAAATCAGTTGGTAAACAGCGCCGACATAGATGTTATGGTAAACCGTCAGCCATTAAAATTATGAAATGGCATGATGGGAAACCGGAAATGCAGATGTATGCTGGGAGCAATTGTAGTTTTGACGAGTTTATGAGTTTCCTGATGATGTTAAAAACAGGTTTGTGTTACTTCCAGGATGTCAAATAAAAACGAAATTGGAATATCTTAAAATGCAGATGAGATGCAGTAAAATAAAATCACAACACAAAATGAAAGTTAATTCTACCATTTTTACTCATTTATTTCAAATATGTTCATGAAAAAACGATGCAAAAAACCATCAGAATCAGGCAAAAACATAAACACAATGAAGGCACATGAACTGATAGGTAATGGGAACTACTGAGTAAATGTCATGTTGATCCTAACCTGTTCGACTCACTTGATTTCTTGTCTTCACACACATTCATTTCCCATTTTTATGTGGGTGCAGGAAAGGGGTATGGGCTTATCCTATTAGCAATAGTCAATGTAACAGTTTGTGATCTACTGCACCTTTCTTCAAATAAAAAAATGGATGAAGAACCAGAGACTAAAATGTGTACAGCTCAGACTGTAAAATAATACAGTTTCTTCTACAATCTATGATACAGCTTTAGAGCAGATGGTTTGATCAATGGTGAAGGAACATAATTTGAACAAAACAGCAAAGTGTTAAATAAATTACAAACATGCTAAAAAAGCATGATAAGCAAGAATTGAGCAACTTCAGACCAATTCTACCAAAAAAGGCACTTCACTAACCCTTTAAAAACACATGAAAACAGTTACAGAAAGAGTCACTGGAATTGTCTTCACTCAGATTATTGGCCACATACATCACAATGAGTCAAGTGAGGGAAAAACAAAGATTAAAAAAGATAATTGTTGTATACACATATTGTATATATATGTACATTCAGTGGTGCACGCTAATGATCAGTAGTCATAATGTTCTGTACATTCGAAGAAACTAAATTGGACAAATGAACTGCAGAGGAGTCATAGGACTTTTTCTGAAAATGGAAAGTGAGGTACAAAGCATAACTGATGTGATCTAAAAAAAAATAACATTCAGTGCAAACATCGCTGTGATAGATGGTAAACCGGTTCTATCAACTTGTTCACTACTTTCAGTCAGCATTACAAATATTTTCCTTGGCATCCAATCCTACTCTGAACGATTACTCAAATATTAGTATATCCAGCAAAGTGTCGGAAAAAATTGAGCATTAGAACAATTTTAAATGATATTGTTGGGGCGACTTTCAAGAAAACTGGATATAAGGCACATTTTGTCCCCGATTTCAACTCACATTTTCAACTGCTTCCACAACATAATCAGTTAACAACTTTTCCTGTAGTTTAGTTTTTAGGCAGCAAAAATTATGTTTTAGTGAAAACCTTCCAAGTAGTTGTTGCCACAAACATAACATTTACATAAGTAGCAATTGAGAATTGAAAAAGTACATAAAAACACAAACTGAACTACCATAAACATTTCTTAGAATAAAAATATATTTTACCTCTTGTACAAATTAAAGATTTATTTCAAATAAATTAAGTCATCTTTCATAGATCATCAGTCAGTGTTGTAATAATATATCATTATAACAATATATTTCTTCAAGAAAACGTTGCCAAGGCGATCCCCGATTGAGTGACTATAAATAGACACTGAGATCATACACAGCCCGTCAGACAAGTGGAAACAAAGATCTGATGTCATGGTACTAATTTTCTTGGTGGTAGTTACCACTCAGCTGCTTTAAGGTCAAATGTCAGCAGGATGAATTTATCAACAAGAAGCTTGTTTCAGAACACGTAGATTATTGGACTGAAAATGATGAAAACGTCTTTTGTTTGTTTGGGTTGTTGTTGATCTACATAAACATGTTTAGATCTCCACCATTTCTGCTGAGAACAGAGAGCAGCTGGCCATTAGCAAAGACGACATTTTCAATCATCACCAGGTTTGCTGAGGCCCCAGAGACAGTGCAATGCCCCAGCTCACCCAAGTGTGGCAGCATTGAGTAAAAGGAAAGGGATTTGGCAGCATCTACACCCCTGGCCAGGTGACTGGTTCTCTCCAGCCTTATTTGTCCAAGAATCTTCTGATTGTTTTCAAAGCTGCTGAACAGCACCGAGCTTTCAGCAGATGTCCTTACATCCTTCGCTGTTGTCAGCAGACAGTAGTATTAACATTCTCACAAATCGATGAAATGCACAAGGAGGAAGTGACGGAAAAAGAAAGGGGCAGAAAAAAATAATGACAATTAAAACAAAGCACATCAGGATAAAAACAGTGGACAGAGATGGAGGTTCATAGGACGAGCAACTCTAAGCTCTAATAGCTTCACTGCTGGTTGCTAGGTGCCAGAGACCCTGCTTTAGCAGTCTGGGAGATTTTGGCCCTCCAGGGGCCATGATTCATGTACCTCCTCTAGAGAAGTCAACCAGATATTCTCTTTATATGTATCTGCAATGAGAGGAAAAAAGAGCACAACATGTGTCATTAGATTAAAATGAAGAGGAAGGAAGCATTTAGAGGTAATTATATTTGTCACTTACTTCACTGAGGATGGCCCAGACAGCGGAGTCTTTGAGAACTGAAAGACGGAGTGCCAAGACAGGGTTGAAGGATGGATCTACAGCTCCTTCTGCCACACCTTTTTCAAAATGACCTGAATGTTCAAATAGGCATACAAATAAAAAAAGGAAATGAATAAATATGAAAAAGGAGACTCGATTTCTAAAAACGTCACCCAAAAAAGATTAAATGAGAATAGACATTCTTTAAACCACAATGTATCTAATCTGATGATGTTCACATAAACTTATGTAGCACCAGAACACTATCAGAACACTATCAGAAACAATTACCAATCCTGTAAAAACGATCTTCAGTTCGCTTGTACTTGTCCTTGTTCTGGAGTCCATTCTCCTGATAACAGCAAAAGAAAGTGTGAGACACAAATTTAGATCTGGATGATTTATAAAAAAAATCTAAACAACACCCAAACGTGTGTGAACCACAGTTTTTACATTAAGAGTCTGGACTGCAGTGTCAGAACGTATCAGTGCTAGCAGAGCCAGTGATTCTGTCATGGTCGCATTCCTGCCAAAAATCAATACACTACGTCCAAAATGCAGCCACTCACTGTAATCTAATACGAGCTTTTTGCACACCTCACCAGAGAAGGGTGACAGACTGTGTGCGTGTTTCAGTTTGGGTGGGGGTTTCCTACCGAGGCAGGCAGTATTTCCACGGTGGTGTTCTCGATCCTGTCTCCTGGGTGCTCCTGGTTACCGCTGCGGAACAAGAACCTGCCAATCAAATCAAGCCTTAGTTTTAATACCTTCATCCATGGATGAGCATCCTTTCACTTTTCCCCAAATAGTAGCTTTAATACTGCGACACACATCCTATCAAATTATCTGTGTGCTTTAAGTTTGATCATGATCAACTAATGACATTCAATTAGAGGATGCAAAAGAATGGACACCTCTAGGTCTTGTCATTTAAATGTCAGTTGTGTACATTAGATTAAAAATTAAAAGCTTGTGTTTTTGATCTCAAGTTCAAGTCAAAGCTACGCTTTCTCTAGTTAAATAAAATCTAGCATTCTTGCTTTTTCATCCATCACTCAAAATCCCCACAGAGCTAAAAAAAAAACAGAAAGAAAGATTTGAATGAACGGACCACAAAGTGTAGCAAGTGGCATGGATTTAAAAAGGCTTTTTCCTCTTTAATATAATTATCTCTTTTGATTTAATTACAATTTCTTTTAAATGAAAAAAATTTGAAAAGTTGCCGCAACAATAAAATGTCAGACAAAAACAGAGTTGTGCTGATTGCAAATAAAACCAGATAAATGTGCGTTACAAGCGGCACGGTGGCTCAGTTGGTAGAGCTGTTGCCTCCCAGCAAGATGGGTATTTCAGGGTAGAGTTTGCATGTTCTCTCCGTGCTTGCGTGGGTTTCCTTCGGGTACTCCGGTTTCCTCCCACAGACCAAAAACATGACTGTTAGGCTAACTGGTAACTCTAAATTGTCCCTAGGTGTGAGTGAGAGAGTGAATGGTTGTTTGTCTCTATGTGGCCCTGTGATGGACTTGCGACCTGTCCAGGGTGTCCCCCGCCCCTCGCACTGTGACAGCTGGATATGGGCACCAGTGACCCCCGTGACCCACAAAGGAAGAAGCGGGTTAAGATAAGTTATGATGGATGGATGGAAATGTGTGTTACTTAAATAACATAAAAAAAACATCACAATACTATTTTGTCACTTTCAAGTTTGTATTAATCATGACAAATAGATTTAATAACCCTGTTTCACTAAGTCTAAATATGAACAGAAATTAGATTTGCCCTGCTTTCAGTCTGGTTTTAACCGCACCTCAAGTTTCACATTTGTTTTTCTCTCTCTCAACCCCATCATAGGAAAGGAGCCTGAAAACCCCAGAATTGAGAGCGCTTCTATTAACATGCCTTGATCCTCAGAGACACCCACCAGGCAAACACACATTCTCTATAACACTAGACCTCAATCAATGAAGGGCATGAAGTTAAAAATAGGTGAAAAGATTTGATTTCTCATACAAAATGTGTGTGTATGTATATATATATATATTTTTTACCTCTCTATGCTAACAGGTCTGTCAAATTTAAAAAGGATGTAGTCTCCAGCAGTAGGTGTGACGGCCCAGAAGAAATCTTCACCGAGGTACGTTTTCTCCAACGTGTGACCCTGATAAACCTGCAGGATAGACACACAGATTTGCGCCAATGTTTGTTATAACTTTACGTTATTCTCCTTTTAATGGCTATGCTGATTATTTATTGGATAATAATATCACAGAACAGTGTTACCTTCATTGAAGTGGACACCTCTGCAGGGGGGTTAACGTGTATTTTATGAAGCAGCGGCTTCAGGAAGTCCTTGTCCTACAGCAGCACAAAAAGAGGAAACCATGGTTTCTACACAGGAAAAAGCTTTAACTGACTTCCACGATAAACAATGACGAGAAGGTGGGACTCACTGTGAGTTTCTGAATCTTTCCAGCAAGAGAAGAATGGAGCCCGACATGTTGAAACAGTGAGGGTCTGAACCGTACGCGCAGGCTGGATTTCTGACGCTCACAGTGTTTCTTGTGTGAAAAGAAGCAAACAGAAAGCAATAAGACTTGCATCCTAAAGATTAAAATATTAAATGTAGAGTAATTTCATGCATACCGCATCTTTCTCAGGGTTGCAGACTTTGACCCAAAGAACATGATCCAGCAGCCAATCAATAGGCTTTTCTTTGTAGAACATAAAAATAAACTCAACGATGAGATTTAGGTCAGGAGCCTGAAACATTTTTCCTGTAAAAGAAAATAACTTTTTAAATTCATCTCTCATGGCAGCTCATTAGAAAACAACATTTAACAACAATGTTAAATAAAGAGTAAACAGGTAAATAATAGAAGGTTTGTACCGATGAAGCCAAGCTGGGAGAACTCCAGGATCATCCAGTCTTCTGATGAGAGCTGCAGGGCAAAGTTTTTCATGGTGGCAAAGTAGTTGGGTTTGGCCACAATGTCATCCTCCAGCTACAGGAAGAGATCCACAGATTAACCAAAATAAAAGAAAATAAAACGGGATGAGGTTGTAGGTATTGTTGGTGAAGAAGGAGGAAATGAAAAGGAAGACTCCTCTACGTTCACACAGGACGTTCTTTGAGTTGAGCTAATAAACACTAACCTAACAGCAGTTGACACTAAAATAATATTTACTTATAACAAACCTTATCCCTCCTCATGAAAGCAGATAATAGAAATCACATGTTTTATAAACAGGACAGAAAAAAAAATTCACATAGTAAACACTTAACTGTGAATAACTGTTAGCACTTCAAATCAAGAACAAGGTGCTTATGTTAAAGACAACAAAAGAGGTGTATAAAGATCATTTTATTAACTTTAACTGCTGCAATCTGAAAAGGCAACAACTGCTTTAATAAATAAGATTTATTTTACTTACTATAAATCATACCATGAACTAAAACTTGAGTGCTAAAAAGCTCGACACCTGATCAAGTTATAGTGAAACGTGTTTAAACAAAATGTGCATTATTTTGTTCAACACAAAACTTTGATTTTGTAGTGAGATGCTGCTTTGTTT
>JAVKLF010000132.1:12291985-12306522 GCA_034783495.1 Millerichthys robustus
AAAAAAACTTCCTCTAAACATGGTCTGGTAATGAACTGAAAAAGACATTGAAGGAAAACTGTGAAAGACTTTTAAAAAGCCAGAAAATCTATTGGTCAAAAACTTGCGATTACAAGACAGTCTGTCTTCTTGGAAACAAAACATAAAGAAATAAAGAATGACCTAGGAACTGAGTACAGTATTTTCTGTGAAAGCCTGTTTTGGTTTACACCATTTTTCTACACCTGTCTTAACGTTTGCACAGTACTGTATACATGGAAAGAAAATAGGATGAGTGTGAGTGTGTGTATGTGGACTTAGTTATAGTGGGGACATGCTGACTGAGCTGAAACACAACAGACCAAAGTAAAAACAAAAAAAGCGAAACAAACTTGAGGTGCTGATTGAGTGAACTGAGGAGGGGTGCAATCCTCCAGAGTGATCTGCGCAGCGTGAAGAATCTGTCCTAGATCTGCTTTGTGTTTTTCACACTGAGCTCCATGTTGTATGGTGACACCCACCACCACCAAGAAAGTAGGTCGAGGATGAAAGGAGAATGTGGGAGAATGGAAAAACAGAGTGACAGTGTAAGGAAGACTGGCAGACAATGAATGAGGGATAATGCATGCATGTGCAGCAGGGCTGACTCCAGGACTGCACCTCCCCTTGTTCCCTGATCAGCTAGCTCACTCCACTCTGCTACCCTTGCAGCTCCTTCGGGGGGGGAAAAAAAAAGTTTGTGCACTTCTGTCACATCAGTGCAAAGAACAATAAATAGAGTGCTCTTCCAAAATGCTCATTATTTGTTTCAACCCAAGATGTGTAATTAGATTAAATACTGGTTTCCAACTGGATAAAATTAATAAATGAATGTAGACATTTATTGTTTAAAACTATATGTATATATGCACACAGAGAAAGACAGAGAGAGATTTAATTTTATTGTCTTAAACATCACATAACATTATGCAGATATTAATGTACAAAAAATAATTTATAAGGCATGCATTAAATGCAGCATAAAGTTTCTTGTTTTTTTTATTAGTTACAGCTGCTGTTTTTGAAGACATTCCAGTACTTTAAGTTTCTCTTTGAATATGTACATAGATGCACTACATCTCCTTATGATTTTGGTTGTGTTTAAATGCATGATGAATGTTTAAATAAATGAAGATTTTAAAAGAAATTTAGGCCTATGCCTTTAGGTTTAAGTCAACTAAACCTATGTAATGCATTTTTCCTGCACTGCACTGTCCTAACATGACATAACACAGAGTTCTTATGAATTTATGTAGTTCTGTGAAAATATGCAATACCCACAATCCCACTCAGAAATGTTGCTCAATTATTAGGTAAATTAGATGTCACACTGAGCCAACTGTTGGAAATTTAGTAGTCATGACTTCCATAGAAGGAAAAATGGTGTATGTAAATGAGAATGAAGCAACATATGTAAATATAAGTACTTTCAGTTAGTACTAGGGCTGCACTGTTTTCATTTGATAAGGATGAAAATCAACAATAATATGTTGGCTTCAATGTAAAAATTACTAATGTAGCAGTAGTTGCTCTGTCTGGATAAATGCACAGCGAGTAGTGGAGGTTTGTGCCACCAAATCAGTTCTGCTGTTCATTCGGACCTACTGCTTTTTATTTTGACTATTTATTTTATTTAGACTGACTCTCATTCAAAAAAATAAATAAATACAGAGAGCTACAGCATCACCAACATTTTGACAAAGCAAAAAATTGCTTTTGTCAGGTGCTGGGTAGTGGATTATGGAGACCAAAGACTGACTAAAAGGTTTGTGAATGGCATGATTGAAATTCAGTTAGTGTTGTATTTCAGAGTTTCTACAATAATCGCTTTAACATTATTAGGAAGTCAAAAGAACAGTAGATTACCAACATGAGCTCATTGAGTCTTTCTTTCCCTGTTTGTCTTAATAGCTCCAGTTGTTTTAGATGTTGGCTACTACATACACAGAGCTGCAGACTATTGTTTGAAACTGCACTCATAAAGTTGATTGGCGGTAGGAGGAAATCAGTTTCACATGTCCTTGAACTGTAGTCTTTATAAGAAAGAGAACACAGAGTGTAAGATTTACTGGAAAAAAATATTTCATGTGATGTAATAACATAATTAGGTGGTGGCTTTACAGTATTGTGTAGATCAACTGGTTCTTAGCCGTGAAAATAAAAACCAGCTCTAATACCAGAATTAGTATAGCACCAGTTCAGCTGAAGAACTCGTAGAAATCCGGGCTTTACTGAGGTTATACTCTCACAAAAAGTTTTTTGAATTTTAATGGGGAGGAAAAAACGTCTGGGACCATGAAAATCTGAGCAGACAAGAATGTCCATCCATATCTGTCTCAGACATACACCCACTGTTTCTATTTATAGACCATTTTCAATTTAAATTGGGATGATGTCCTATTTTGTGCAGCTATAAATATTTTAATGTCAAGCATACTTTGACAAAAAGAATCAAGAGATAAAAAAAATACAATTAACAAAAATAATAGCACATTTAAATGTGAAAAGCAATACAGAAAATGCTGGTACCTTGATTCAAAACTTCATGTGGCCTGCATGGCTAGTAAAGAGCCTTTTCTATTTGTTGCTGCATCCCACCACAACAAATAACAATCACTTCCTAGAAGCAGTACCTGCAGCTTTGGTAGTGCATTCCAATGAACACAACTGATTATGATTTAAGATGGGAAAACTAATAAACTAATAACAATGAGGAAGCGGGTAGCAACATAGTTGCACTTGAGGGAGTGTTAGTTCTCTCTCATTTTTAAAAAAGGAGAAGAAGAGTATCTGCCTATACGAGACATGCTGGCAAGGCACCTCGGAGGTTTCCTGGGCATTTACTCACTTGTTTTTTGCTACAAGACACAGAATGCCTAAAACATAATCATAAAGGAATAAATCTAAAAGATATGCATACTTTACAGACTGTTTTACAGCTGATCTAACAGGCTCACAGCCAGGAGCTGTAAACTTATCCTGCCTCACTTGTCTTTCACTGTTTAGAGCTCGTGTTTGTTCTCTTGAGCCTTGTCATTAGGAATGAGGAAGGGTTATCCGTGTGCTGTTCAGATGTTTAACTTACTTCCCTTAAGCTTTAAATGTATTTCACTTATGACACAGAAGACAGAAAAGCAATCATCTTAAGGGGAACATGCAGTCATATGCAGCGTGAGAGGCTTGCAGGGAGAAAGATTGAAAAATGTAGTAGTAAAAAAGTAAGAATAAAACACAAGGCGAATAAGTTACTGAACTGCAGGGGAAAAATATGCCGAGCTTCTATGAGATTTTCAAAAATTAGGTTAGTGTTATGAAGAGAAATTTACCTCCAAATAAAAAGGTACTATGAAGAGTTTGCTTAAGCCTAAATCTAAAGATTAGATTCTCAAAAAAGGTTTCTTAGTTAGGCACTTTTAAAAGAATACGTTTACAGGCTCATCGTTAAAAAAGAAAGATGTTAAAGGCTGTGTAACGCCAATTCTTCAATTTTCTTCTAAACACATTATAAATGTCATACGTAAATATGTTGTTGTAAACGTGTAAAAGTCTTCCAACCATTTATGATCGCACTGGGGGGCTTGAATGAAATTCAGGTTTCAAGACGTCTTTGTCTCAGGATTTTACAGGATGTGTCTAAAGTGCTGCCCCCTTTCCTCACTTGGCCACCTTTAGTATAACCCCGCCCCCTGCTGCTCCGGCAGTATATAAACCAACAGCACAGCGACTTCAGACAGAGCTAACCATAACTTGCTGCTAGCCAGCTAAACAATTATGCCTCATAGAGAGATCACCGCCTGAGTAAACTCTTATCGATTTTGCAAAGAGGAGCCACTACATGACCAACAACACTCGCCTTTGCAGCGCTCACTTTATTCCAGATAGTTTTACTGATGACCAGGAGTTAGTTGGGATTTATAAATAAATTGGTATGCGAGGCGAGGCCTTCCCCGGCAGTGTTACTGGAGTAGCACGTCAACATGTTCTGCTGAATCACTGATCTCTGAATAATAAGTCTGAAATAAAAATAAATAACATTATCAGAAGGAGGAGAAAAAACAGTAACTCCAGCAACGTGGCGTTACATTTCTGGAGTTAATCAGGCGCGGATATTGATCGAAGCAGACTTACCCAAACACTTTTTTTTTTCTCTCTTTCATTTACCTCATGTGGAACGGGTCTTAGATCAGCTGACAGCAGGAAAAAATGTTTTTGGTTCGACTACTTGAAAACGTCCTAGTACTGTGTTGGAATCTGAACGGCACTAAATTTAATATCACCATATTTCCGAGAGTATGGCAACGCGGGCGTGGTCTTAGTGCCTCCAGAGGACACGCCCCCTGCGTCACAGAACAGCTAAAGCTGACGTTTTTTCATTATTTTTGAAGCCTAATTTTATACACTTGGCTGTGTTTTTAATCAAACGAATTTGGATGGGTGATTAATAACACATTTTTCTGTGGTGTGACAAACTCTGAACACACATTTTTTATACTTTTCTATCACTTTAAGAAACTAAAGACAAACAATAAAAAAAATAATTTTAATTAAAAAAAAGATTAAAAAGTTAATGCAAATGATACATTACATGAATGATGAGTATCTTCAAGTCATTTAATGTTTTCCACACATATCCCTTTGGACAAATAAATGGCAAGAGGATACTTGTTGTCAACAAGTCAATCTGAAAACATGTTGAGACCTGACTTTCTCCCCGATGTAAGGACAGATGTGTCACCATGTTTGTGTAGAATAACCATGCACAGTGTAGAGAAAAATGTATAATAAATCAGATCGTTTGCTGAATTTGCAAAGTGTGTATCGAGTTCTCACCTCCTGTACGTCCAAGACCAACCTGCACAGCGGGGTGCAGGCTGCCCTCATTGTTCAGCAGGTGAGGCAGGTGGTGGTAGATGTTTGGCACCTGGAGGGGTTTCCTATTTGTGAGCTCCTTTAGGAGTTTTTGTGTTTCATCTGAAAACGGGTAAAAAACCATCAAGCTCTTTCTAAAGCTTTATCAATCACAATAAGCAATGTATTGTATTGTTGCTTCAAAAATTAGGTGCTTATAAAGTAAATACAAAAAAATGAAAATGGTCTTTGTCACAAATAACTGAGTAAATTAAAATAGTAGTTAAACGCTCTTGTTATCGGTGTCATTTCACCAGTTATATTCTGTGATCAATTCGATAATTACAAGGTTTGCCTCATTTCTGCTCTTTTTTAATTAGTTAGCTCTTCAACAAGTTCTTCTCCACAGCTTTTTCTCTGAATTAATTATGTTTTTTTAATAACACTATGATGCAATACATAGAAACCCAATAACAAGAGAACAGAAAACTTATGTCTCATTGAAATAAAACAGTTGCATGTAATGTGGATGAAATTTAAAAAAAGGTCAAAAAGCATTGCAAAGTTTCAAATATTTATCACACTTGGTCTATGTAAAGTGACTAAGCTTAGCCTAATATGCACAAGTGTTACATGTGTCAGTTACCTGAGAAGTTTGTGAGCGCATCTTTGCTGTTGTTGGTTTCAGCAATGGCCCGTCGGAATTGCTCGAGTATGTTGTTGAGCTCAGACGAGCGCTGCAGCGTCCTGTGTTCTGCCACGCGAAGGCGTTCTTTCAAAGCATGAAACTCCCGCTGGTATGCAATCAGCTTCTCTGTCAGAACAAAAATAAAAAATACATGTAAACTGGCTGCAGCAGAAGGTGTCAACAAGAGACACAAACTACTTTGAGTTTCACTTTAAGGTAAAAGCAGCTAAAGTGTATTTAGAAGCGGTGGTAGACCATCTATTTTTGCTAGATGGATGCTGCTTTAATCAAAGTTGCTAAGAGGGCCTGTAAGGCCAACATCTAGTACAAACAAGCAATGTCCAGTTTATTTGAGCAAGATGGGTGTGAAATCATCTCCAAACATTTGTGGTCACTGTACTATAAAATGCTTTGCATGAATCAAAGTACAAGGAACTTAGCCTGGCCTTGGTAGGTGAAGTTCAGAAAAGAACAGCTCAAATCCTTCAGTGGCCTAACCCCATCTCATTTCAAACAATTTCGTTCTCAGTACACACATCAAGTAAATGGGGAATGAGTAAATAAATGAATTTCCAGCCTCCTCTCCCCTTGAAATTGGCTTTTCCTTCACAAATCCATAGCCACATTGTTTTTACTGAAAATTTTTAATATAATTTACATACATTCTCTTTTCGTGCACTTTGCTATATACTTTTTTAACTTGTATTTGTTGTTGAAAAGTGCTATACAAAAATGCTGAATTATTTAAAATGCCCTTTCTAAAATTTATGAAGGTACAGGTGGAAAAACCCCTTGCAGCTTTGTGCCTTCGCATGTGTACAGAAGGTGGGGCTGGGACCAGTGTCTGATCTTCAACTTCTTTAGATTTATTATGCTCTTTCACAGAGCCCCTCACTTCAACAATACCCAAACTCCCTTTATCTGCCCCTCTTCATCACTCTCTGACCGAGCTATTGTTCATTCACTCTGTGCTGATTCCAGCCCCACCCCCTCCTCACAGAACCATGTTGTTACTACTGCATGCTGATCTCTAAAACACGCAGACAGATGCTGCCATTTGGCCCAAACCTTGAGGAAAAGGGCAACTTCAAACTGAAAACAAGACTTTTATCTTCATGTCGGCCCTTTGATCGCAAGATGCTGCTGAAATGAAATCCACCTTGTCACTCGACAGAGCAAGAGAAGATCAGACACCGAACACCACAGGAACAGGAACTAGATGAGGTTTCTATTTAACTAAATGTTTCACATGCACAGATGCTGTACATGGACATCTTTCCGGATCGGGTAACAAATTTTCAACTCCTGTGTGACTGAATGGATAAAGAAAACACCTTAAATGATTAGGCGCATAGCATTTAAAAAATCTGTTTCTTCACTGCTACTTCGTGGAGATGGAACCAAAAGCTGGCTCTTTATCAAAACTTTGTCTTTTGCGTCCAACTTCTTTTATCCATATCGTCAGTTATTTTCCACATAATCTTTCTCCTGTGTTATTTTGTCAAGATGTGTCATTCTTGACTCCTGCAGTCAGGTTATTTGATTTCTTACTGAGGGGGTGGATTTACAGTATAAATGACATTCAACAGTTGCCTTTAAGACTAACTGACTCAAGGTCTCACATTCACTGAAAGTGACGCACACGCAGACTTACGTAGAGAAAATGCTGGATATTTCTTATTGCCTATAAACAAAGTAACTGTAGTATGATTTGTTGAGTCAACAGTACTCTTAAGTGTCTAAAGGCTACACCTTACACCAAATAGTGTAATAATTTGATTACTGGTATACTGAATAACACAAATGTTGACATTTAATATGCTACATTACATCGTAACATAGCCAAGAACCTGAAGTGGGTTGTGGTCCTTAATCTTAAAATCAGAACAAAATATTTTATGTGTAATAAGTAAAAAAAATAGCTAGGTTTGATTATATTCTTTACTGTAATGGTGTCAGTTTTTCTTAACTCTTGCATTACATCTGTTAAATGAGCCATTCAGACTAAATAAGTTGACTAAATAAAACAAAGATGATAAGTCATGCAATGACACTAGTGTCACAAATATAACATTGCTGTATATGACATTAACTGATAGTAAACATTTTTGACAATGAAAAGGGCCAAAATCCTTGTACTCAAAAAAATAATAATTTCAGCCTATGATAAATAGTTATGATAAATGGTTCCCCTCTTAAAGCCATGAAATACAAAACTAACATGAATTTAAACATTGTGCAGCTATTTATCTCCTTGAGTTTTGAGAGAAAAAATAGGAAGATTAAATGTCACATCCTCTATTGTGCGATACTTCATCTTTGTAAATGACATGCCTACTCCTTCAGTTGCTGTAACATAAAAACTACAAACACAAGTTTTACATCAAAGAGTTTATGAATTGCTATCGGCAGGGTCCTAAATGAATGTGATCCAAATGTTTACGGTTATATATTCTATTAAATTTCTTCTTCTAAATAATATATACATGCATTTAGTTAAACGTGGTTTCGATTTGTATGTTGCACCACACTCAGTTACCTAAAAAAAGAATAATCTCATCTAGGCCAGCTAAATCATCAAACCACAAACTTTTGAACTTCACAATGTAACAAAAGTTGCAATGAGAAATACTTCCACAAAAATTCAATGCCAAGCTCATCACAGTAGTTTGATTAAGCAGTCCATCTGTTCCTCAGAAGTCTTCATTGATCTTGTCCTTGACCTTTTCTTCCTTGCTGATGCATGCTGCTGACAGCAAGTTCATGAGTGCTGATGAGGGTCTTGTGCTGCACGTATGCAGAAGTCAAAGAGTTGCTGTACATAATATGCAGATGCAAGGGATAAAGCTAAGCTTCCCATTTCTAGCACATTTTCCCTTCTGATGACACATTCACTCTAACAATCTGTCACGAATGACATCTAAACAAGTCACCACGAAATACATAAGGTACGAGAAGGTTAACAGAGTGAAACGAGAAAAAAAACATTTGTTTAAAACATTTTTTAGTGTAGAGATTTTAATCAAAAGACGAGCTCAGTTAAAAAGAGTTGGGAATAAATCAGCACTAGCTATTGAGAGGAAACTGTGTTTGAAGGGTTGTTTAGCTTAACCACACACGCACAGAAACCTTCAGTAGCTGAAGTTGCCCCCACACAGTCAGATGGATTAAAGAGGTCCACTAGAGGCATTCAAAAATTACGACACCGAACGCTAAAAACAACGTTTAAAGCAAAACCGTGTTAAAAGAAAATGCGTGGACAAGCTGGAAAATCAGAATCATATCAAAACACTTGGGATAGAATTTTACAATCAATCATACAAAAATATCTGTTGTCAAAACACAATTCCTGCGACAAACGTGTTTTACTGGTGCAGAGTCAGGTCACTTTTAAAAGCTGTCTAAACTTGATCTGATATGAACTAATTAAGTATCTAGTGTTGTGAAATACAAGTAACATGCTGCTGCTAATTTACATTTAAAAGGGTACCTTCAGCTTTAATTTATAATGTGCTGTAAAGCTAAGCATATTAAGAAAGCATACAGTCCTTATCTTTGTTTTGGCTACTGAATAACTTATATGAATGCATTATGCATGTATGAAGACCCTCAAGTGGTGCACCTGCTAGCCTTGTGGTTTCACCCCGCACCTGCCGAGTGCAACACAAAATGATCAGACTGGCTTCTCTAAAACACAGCTGAGAAAATGTTTAGAAATCAGTTCTAAAAAGTTTGCAGGTACAGCCTGAATTAACTGAGCATGCCATATTATGAACTTAAGAACAGTTTGGAACATGAGGACATGTATCTTCTAACTTCATATTCAGTAAAGACTCATGAAATTAAAAGGTTGAAACTTAGCAAGTTGTTTTCATTGTTAAACAGCCTTCATTTACAACACAGAAAAAAACACAAGCACACCAACACATCACTAATATTGCACAAGCACAGAGTAGTAATATTGATCTTTGGGGGGATTCTCGACAAGAAGTTCAAGTCGATTCATGAGTTGACATCTGATACTCCCTCAATGATTCCATGTAGGCTGGAGGAAAATGCACCCCTTTATCCACTCCTTTTTTTCCTTGCAAGCCTTCACAACCCATTCATTTCCCTTTCAGAATAAAGTGAGAGGGTGAAAAGGGAAGTAGCATCTGGAAAGCCAGACACATATTTGCCCCCTTTGGCAACTTGCCAACCCAGATTCTTAATTTTGCTCCCACACCATGGGCTCATTGTTTCCCCTTACCTCCACCCACTGTTCTTCCACTACTAAGAAGTAAGTCATGATAGGCTGCTGAGGCCGAGTGCTTCTCTCTTTGTGATAGTCTGACACCACAAAGCTGCAGGCATGGCCCCATTCAGCTTACCTCCACTCTTCTGACTTCACTTGACCCACATAAGACTCCAGTCAACTATGGCTAGTTGTTGTTATTTTAAGTCAAACTTTGACAAAAAAAACATGTTGTTGATTTTCACACAATCATTTGCAATTTATATAATCAGATCAGTAAAATGTCACAAAAACTACCAATATTTATGGATCCTTGTCATGTGTTAAGTCGCTCTAAGTTGATTTATTAATATAAACGTCACTGTGCAATCTTGGTAAAGAACATTTTTTACAGTAATCAATACGAAAGGCATAACATTTAACTTACCGTAATACAGTACTTTGTTTGAACTCATATTACATGTTGGTTCTTTGTGTCATACAAGAACTTTTGAAAAATGAGTGAAACTTGCCCTTTCGTTAAAACTGGCTTTGTATTTCACTACAGATGCTACAAAGATGCACACATCTTATACCTCTATGATCAATGGAGATACTTTACATACACCACCAAAATGCTGCGGGCAGTAGTTTGTATTCTCCTCTATTGGGTTTCTTTGTGAACTCCCTTTGGGAGTAACACAAAGATACAAATAGTTATTTAGGGCATACAGTATTACAAGTACAATAAAGAGGATGTCCAATTTTAAATAAACAAAAACAAGTCATCATATAAATGAACAACTTCACTTTATTTTACAGTGAAAACATTGTTAGGAAATTAATGTTTTTGATTACCACATAGACCAACAATAGTTGTTTCTCTGTGAAAATGAGGGGTTAGATTTTTGAGAAGGTAAATATTAAATTAAGGCAAAGAATAACTACAAAGGTGCAATGCTGAAAATAATCATAAATCTTGCAACTTCCTGTATTAAATTTTATATAACTCCTCTAATAGATCAAATTATTTACATATTCATTTTGATGATTTTGATTCAGCTTACATACAGCTGTCACTGTTTGCTAGTCTGCAAAACTACATTTTCATTGAAACACTATGTGCCAGTATAAACAAAAATCAAATTCCACTCTTTTTTTCTGAATTCTACATTTTCATTCTAACCATATTTATTGACCTAAAAAGTGTGAAATTATAAAGTGACTGAAAAGAATGTAACAACTTAATAGCCACAGAATTTAACATTTGGAAGTATTTACCTGTCTTTTTAAAGAACAAAACATGTTCTTTATGTGTTATCCTTTTGTAAAATAAAAGTATTTTAGAGTTTAATTTTACATTAAATATGTCTCATAAAGAAACCTAAAACCTACAAATGGTAACAATTTGTGCACACATGACTATTGCGTAGAATCTAAGCTCATTTTTACTTCTGTGTTGACAGAGCCCGTCCTTGTTTGCAGTGCTTTATCAAAAATGGTTGAAGCTTTTTACTTTTTTCTGAAGGAATATCTGATTCCACACACACAGCAACAAAATCTTGGAATAAAGCTAGCTTGCTGCTTCTCCCTGTTTCTGTTTCGGATGTGTTTTTTTTTTTTTTTTCATGTCTGTTTGGAGAAGGGCAGCTCACCCAGATGTTAGCATAACTACGTAACGGCAGGTACAGGGAGTGGCAGTGGCCAAAATGCCTCAGAAACTCGCCCAAATTAGCGAATTCCATGAGGTTCCACGCTTTATACTTGATCCTTCTTTGTTTTGTACGTTTCATGATTCCATCCACATTGTAAAAATCATAGGAACTGCTAAACTTCATCAATTAGCATCTATCTTCCCAGACTGAAGAGAAATTGTGTCCTGTCTGGGAATTGTATTCAAAAGTAAAGAGAGAAGATGTGCCATTGAATGGAGAGCACTGTGGGATAGAGGAAGTGAACAGAATCACGAGGAGGTGAACAATAATGATTAGTGATTTGCAAACAGCTGATGATGTCTGTTTAAAGAGCAAAGACAGTCTTGGACCACAACAAATGTGTGTGTCTGTGCCTCACTGCTTTGCCGCCTTGTCAGCACACTCTGTCTTCCTCTCCATTATACAAGCCCACCTCAGGCTCTTCTCGTCTTTTAATGTTCAATTTTTCTGCTCCTCTTTCCCTTCCAGGCCACTTAGGATTTATCTGGCAAACTGCCCTGCCTCAAAATGTGCACAAGCTAAATGTGTATACACAAACACACAGTGCATGATGACAAACCAGAGCACACATGTGTGCCAGATCCTCTTCAATTCAGAATAAGAACTTTTGATATGGCTACCCTTCCTCACAGCATCTGCTTGCTCATTTACCTCTTTTACTGCAATGACGTGCTATTTTTGGCCCATTGTGCATAGAATGGTGTGATGAAGTAGGAAAGTCATGCCTTACAAACAGAGGAAGGAAGGGAAAAAGAAGGAAAGAAGAAAGGAAGGAGTAAAGATTTAGGAAAGCAAAAGAAGCAAGATTTATAAAAAGGAAGAATTAAACAAATCAGATGAAATCATAAGCCTCTCTGCACGGTCTCAGCTCTATCTATAAATCAGAGGAAGTCTTTATTTAGCTCAAAAAAATGTACTAATAAACAACACACAGCTATTTATAAGAAATAAAAAACAGCATTTCTGTAAAGTAACTAAAGACAAAATTTCCTAATGAATTTCCATCAAAGAAATGTGTTTATTATAAAAAAACAAAACAAAACATAAGATGAGCAACGCTTTTCTCACTCAATCCTGTTGATGTCACTTAGTTCATGTTTCTGTCACACCCCAAAAAAAGCTTCAATGTGGGAGTTGCCACAAACACCCTTCATTATTTAAAGCACTGGAAACAAAAACTCTGAGGTGAATAAAAAGACTGACTGGTGATCACTACATTAGGAGGCACATAGATACACATTTCAATTCTACATGAATAAAAGCTGCCAGAATTTCTGACATTCAAATTTAAAAAACAAAAAACCCAACATGACACGTGGTCATTTACTTTTAAAATAACATTTTACCACTTCTAAACTGAAAAACACTAATGGATTGTACTAAGAGCCTAACTTATGAAGGAGAAAAGTAAAAATGCTAATTTCTCTGAAATATTTTGAAGTATTACATACCAAGTTGAGTCAGGTAGTACTTGTAGAATAAATTTGTGCTGTGATGTTGGGTATGCTTTATTTGGATCCCCTTCAAGTCTCTTAAAAGAAGATTCACCACAATTAGGTTTCCTGAATATGAAAACTAATGCATTATGGCTCCAAATGTAAAAAATCAGAAACTAAATTCTGTTTAAAGCAACATGTGGGAGCATGTAATGGTACACAATATTTTTAACACAGAAATTTGACAACTGAATAAACTACTTGATGTATTTGATGATGGAGATAAAAATGTCATTTTTTGCTTTCCTGATTTTTTTAATCTCATAAATACACTTTTCTTTATAAATGACAAAAACAAACATGGCAAATTATAAAGTGGTATTTTATCAATATTTGTATATTTGTACTTGATATAAGTCAATATCTTATGTCAAACTCTAAATCTCGCATACACATAGTTAATTATTTTTGAATTGATTGCAAGCTGTTATTAGAAGTGAGACATTTTATTTGGAAAGAAATTAGTTATACAGCAACTAAGTAGTATATGTCAACGTTCTACATTTGAACAAGAACAGCTTTTTTGTTTCTTTTTTCATTCCAAAGCAAGAAAATGAGAAAAACATTTTTTTTGCTTGACTGACTGCATTAACAGAAGACAAAACAACAAAAAACACATGGTTTTCAAGTTGCCCAGAATCAGGTTTTAGTCCCTAAAATCTGTAAGGAAACAGACGGTTAGAGTGACTGAGTATCCCAGCGTTACTTAGAAATGACATTTACAATTGGAAGTATGAAAAATGTAAATAATAACAAAACAGGGCCACAAAAAAATTACCTACATGTTATGACAAAGTGCTGACATAACTGCATTTCTTTTCAACAGTTGGAGTTAGCCAGCACACTATTTTGATAAGATACATATTGAACATGTTTAGATGTTGACAGTATTTTAATTACACATTTCACAAAAGAAAAGTGTTAAAATTATGTTTATTCCATTGGTATGTGTGGTTAAAATCTACTTAGGATATAACAGAGTGATGCCAACAAGCATTCTCTTTCTTTATGGAGTGAAAGAGACTAACAGAGAAGTACACATTCTGGAGAGTCATTCAACAATGAGTGTTTGGACAGCTGACAGGCAATGCTCTAACACAGCAGTCGACTAAGCCGAACAAGACAGGCTGTCAGAAATGAAGGATGCATCAAAAAATATACCGCAACATGATATAAGAATACCTCTTTTCCTCCATTTAACATTTAAAACATAGGATAAAGCCACAAGTTACATATTTAAGCTCCTCTACAACCTGAAACAAACCCTGGCATAAATTTGCTTTTCCACAACCACTTTTTAAAAATATAATATTCTTAAAATGACTTAATAATGAAGGAACATTCAAAATGGTTAAAGACAAAAAGAGAAATCCTACGTGAAAAACAGTGAAGTCTGTAAAGATCTTGCCAAAATACATAAAACCAGGGAGGGAGTACAATGCAAAGCATTGGGATTTGAATGTGACGTGGGTGAAGTAGACAGCTAAAGACAAAAACATTTCTAACTATAAAGCTTATGCAGTGACAGACTTCACACATATCACACACCCGATATTCAC
>JAVKLF010000132.1:12318004-12329683 GCA_034783495.1 Millerichthys robustus
TGTATATTGGATTGGACGACTGAAGTCTGAAGAAACAAGACATATTGAGAGTTCACCAATTTATTCATTTACCATGGTCTGTGCTTTAATTTGTCTTCCTTATTCCTGCCAAATAAAATGAATTGATGAGAGGAAATTAAAGGTTTCTGTTTCCTCCCTTGACAGAAACAGCCACCTTCAACCTGACACCTTGCTGCTCACCAGCTTGGTTATACACTGTTTTGAGATCCCATTCTTCAACCAGTATGTGTTGTTAGTCAACTAATGTGATTGTGTTGGGCAATCTGGAATGAACAAGACCCCTGAGCTGATCCCACGAGTGTTCAATGGGGCAGTCTGATAAAGCCTGCTTTGTTCGGGCTAGTGTTGCTATCTTGAAGGATTAAATTTTGTTCCAGACAGTGATGATATGGGACGGCCACTGGTTTCAGAATCTCATTTTCAAAAAAAGCCTGCTTTGTGGCATGTCTCTGACATCCCCAGTTCTATGGAACTTGGCTTTAATTTGGAGATGGCACCAGGGTTCACTCCAAAAACTGCTGCAACTTGGTTTTGTGGAACACCAGTTTGAAGTTGTCCTATGGTACAGGACCTATCCAGATCAGTCAAACGTGATATGCAGACCGCTCTAGAAGGGTCCATGCTCACAGGTGCAGACAACCAGGCGCCAATCAGGCACTTAAGTTGTCAGCACTTGGGGTTCCAGAATCTTAAAACAAACGTCAATAGAAGAATAGGCTGTTCGGCATTGGCAAAGACATTTGGCAATTTTTTTATGGGCTCAACCCACATACTTAACTCTGCTGCTGAACCTATAAATGTATTTTCCTTACAAATATGGCACCATTGGGGGGGGGGGGGGGGGTTACAAGCTCAACAGTGTAAGATTTATTGTCATAAAGGATCGTTACAACAAAAAGATAACTGACCAAACACAAACTTCCTTACTTTTTATGCTATGTTTACTATCAAGTGGTACATTTCAATTTATAAATGCCTTTTGTCTCATGTCTGCAGTTATATACTTTTTAAAAATATTTTCTGGTAGAAACTTAAATGTATTCACAGACTCACCTTTTGGTCTGAGCGCACAACCTGTATTTGTTGGCACTTTTTCAGGCATTTGACTTGTATTGTCACCCGTTTCCTGTCTTTTCTTTTTGTCATCTTGGTCATCTGACTGCTTTGAGTAGCGAAAAGAAGAGGCTTCAGATCGGAATTTAAGTGACAGAGATGTGGAGCGCAGTTTAATACCAAAGGCCCTCTTCCCCTCCTCCTCCGTTGCTTCCTCTGCAACATCCACCAGCTCCTGACTGCTCTCCACTTCCTCAGCCTCCGTGACAGCTGATACTGCAGGTACATTTTTAACTGGTGTAGCTGATTCTGCTTTTCTGGGGTTGGCCTTTCTGTCCCACGGAATGGTTAAGCTTTTGGTCGTGCTTTCTGTTTCCTCTGATTCTACAACAGCTGTTTCTTGGGGTACGCGTTTAGCTGATTCTGCCTTTTTGACACTAGGCTTTCTGTCCCACAGAACAGCTGGGCCTCTGGATGGAGATCCCGCTTGTTGTAGTCTTTCTACTGGAAAGGGGCTCCCTTTGAGCAGCATATTTTTACATTCTTTGTTTTCTTTCTCTTCTGTTTTCCCCAATGTTTTACTCATGGCTTCACTCTGTTTCAAGAGTTCTCCAAAACTGCCTGATCTGGGTTTTTCTTCCTCCTGGTTTTTTACAGTGCTGAAAGATGATGGGAATGAGCCAGATCCTGCGGGAGGTCTCTTTATTCCTCTCATGTTCTCCTCATCGCCATGAAACTGCTGCTGAGCAAAAGTAGTCCTGGAAGCCACCACTGGGCTGGGTGTGGGGAGCTGCTCAGGAGAGACTTCAGTCTTCTTGCCAGACATTTGTATTTCCAAACCCCCCTCTCTTTTTTCTTTTATTTCTGACTCTATAAAAGACGAGTGTGGTCGTTTAGCAGGAGCTGTACCCACCCGCCTCAGAGGTTTGACCGGAAGTATCTGGGAGGCTACTGTCTCATGCTCCTGTTGGCTGGATAATTTGGGCGCTGCCTCTGACGTGATTGGTGACAGTTCTGCAGATTTTACCAAAAGATGCTGAGAAATGCTGACTTTTTCTTTCTCTGTCTTTTCTGTTTCTTTCTTTCTTTCTGACTCTATGAAAGACGAGTGTGGTCGTTTAGCAGGAGCTGTACCCACCCGCCTGAGAGGTTTGGCTCGCAGTATCTGAGAGGCTGCCGTCTCATGCTCCTGTTGGCTGGATAATTTGGGTGCTGCCTCTGATGGGACCGGTGACGGTTTGGCAGATTTTAACCAAAGATGCTGAGAAATGTTGACTTTTTCTTCTTTTGCCTCTTCTGTTTTTTCCTTTATTTCAAACTCCTTGAAAGATGATTGTGGCTGCTTAGCAGGAGCTGTATCCACCCGTCTGAGAGGTTTGGCTCCAAGTATCTGGGAGGCTACCGCCTCATGCTCCTGTTGGCTGGATAATTTTGGTGCTGCCTCTGATGGGACCGGTAACACTTCTTCAGATTTTAACAAAAGATGCTGAGAATCGACAGCCTTTTCTTCCTTTGTCTCTCCCGCTTCTCCCTTTCTTTTTGACTCCACGAGACATGAATGTGGCTGTTTAGTAGGAGCTGTATCTACTTGTCTGAGAGGTTTGACCCCAAGTATTTGTGAGGCTACCGTCTCGTGCTCCTGTTGGTTAGATAATGTGAGTGCTGCCTCTGACGTGACTGGCGACAGTTCTGCGGATTTTACCAAAAGATGCTGAGAAACATTGGCCTTTTCTTTCTCTGTCTTTTCAGCTTCCCTCTTTTTTTCAGTTTCTATAAAAGGTGAATGTGGCTGTTTAGCAGGAGCTGTCTCCACCTGCCTGAGAGGTTTGACTTGAGGTATCTGACAGGCTGCTGTCTCATGCTCCTGTTGGTTGGATAATTCGGGTATTGTCTCTGATGTGACTGGCGACAGTTCTGCAGATTTCACCAAAAGATGCTGAGAAATGTCAGTTTTTTCTTCCTGTGTACCTTCTGCTTCTCCCTCTTGCACAACCAGCTGCTCCTTTTGCTCTTTTACTGACTCATAATGATCAGAAGGCTTTAAAATGTGTAAAGGAGACCCAGATTGAGTCTGAAAGAAAAGAAAGATGGAGAAAAGCAAATTTTGAGGATCAATAACTGTTTTGAGTCATCACCAGCATTAAAGTAAAAGCACTGCTACAAATTCTCACCCCAAATGAGGATTTCTTCTTAGTACTAGCCCTCTGGTTTCGGGGTTTAATAGACAACCTGTGGCGTGCAGCAGAGGTGTCTAAAGAGGCAGTGAATCCAGCTGGCGAGCTAAAGTCTAACGGAAGCTCAGCAGCAAGTGTAGAGGAATTGGCGTGTCCAGAATGAATGAATATGTTCGGGGGTTGAGAATTGGTTGGTGCAGATTTGGAGAGGGGTGAGATCGGAGGAGAGGCTGGCTGAGAGGATGTCTGAAAAGATAAAAACATTGAAATCATTTTATTGCTCACAAAATGCTGTGATGATCTTTGTGTTTTGTTAGATTTGCTTGTCGTCCTTTGTTCTTTAGTCAGTTTGTTTTATTTATTTATTTATTTACTTGAGGTACCGGTTTCTCATTCCCTATCATTCTCTTCTGAAGCCTCTCTTCCACTTATTCTTGTCAATGTAATCTGTATCTTGCCATGTTCGTAGACGTTTTGCATTGTTGGTTTCATGCCAGTATCCCAAAAAGACCATCATGTCTGCCTCCTTCTCTATATGATAATGTTGAGGATGTTTTATTTATTTACTTTACTTTTAAGGTTTAATCTCAATGGGTTTTATGTATTGCCCTGTTCTCTGTCTGTATTTTAAATGATATTTTTATGTAACTAAAGACCCATCTAGGCATAGTCATTGCAAATTAGCTTTTAAAAAAAAGCAATAAAATAACACAAATGCCACACAATTTAACAAAGGGATACATCCCATTAATACATGAAACACCATCTCAGAGCTTCATTTAAAGGCAGATCCACAAACATACTTTTTTTTGGGGTTCTAACAAAGAAATAATCTTCACTTTAAATATCTCTGCTTTAATATTTGATGAAAGTTCTTAACCAATAATGACACTCTAGAAAGAACAATTTAATCTTACTTAGGTAAGCTACATTTTGTGATAGTTAACTGGGAAGATAAATTACCTCTGTGAGAGTTTTCTCCCCTGAGGCATCATTAGAACTGTGAAAAGAAAAGTTCTCTAAATTGCTACTTGGTTCTTCTGGACATCTACTTGGCAGAACCATAGGTGGTGGCCCAAAATGCATTTTCTGCAGCTGAAGCTTCATCTAGAAAAGCAGAGCACAGAATGATGCTTCAAATGAAGCACAGCTGACCTAAATTCAGAGTAAAAAAAAGCAAAGACTATGAAAGCCGTACCTGGAGAGCTTTGATTTTACCCGGAACATTCTCCTGAGATAAAACCCTGGTGGGTTCATCGTCTGTCAGGACTTGGTCATCCAGAAAAATGCTGTCGTGGGACAACGCTCGAGTTGCCATCATTCCCTTGGAGCCTCTGAAAACAGGACAGTACAGAAGGTACGGCGAAAAGCTGAAGATGGGAAAGTGAATGTGAACATTCAGAAAGGTTTCCTGCCACTCACACCAAATCTTCATCTGATCCCAGTCCCTTCCCTGCAGTGACGTCGCTGGCTGACTGGCTGAGTTTGGCATTTGCTTCTGCGCCTGTCTTCTTACTTCTCCTGAAGAAACGAGTCTTCAGAAATTTGATTTTGGAGTGTTTACGTCCTGCAGAGATCAACAGAGAATCCGATCCAGCTAAAAGCAGCATGAAGCAAATACAACTTCTCCAAACCTTAAAAATTTGTGGCGATTTTGTCCAATTTATCTGCTGCTGACATCTTCCACATTATCCTTTATTCTGATTATTAACTTCTATGTGATACAAAAAGTCCCACCTGCAGTGTCCTCTGTGCTTTCTTCTCTATCTCCAGAGAAAGGTTCCATCAGTCTGACCCTTTAAAAAAAAAGCAAGAAAATGTGTTTTTAAAATAGGAATCATTAACCAAAAGCACTTGTATCAACAAAAAAGAAAATAATACCATTTTTAAGATTGTTGTCACATGGTGGAGGGCATCCAAAGTGGCATTAAAACTGCACTGCTATATGTTTTGTTCTCATAAGTAAGAAGAGACGTGAAAGTCCAAAGGTTTATTATACGGCTCATTATCAGGAACACAACTAACCTTTACTGTATCCAGGCCCCGGGGGGGGGGGGTTAACTATGTTTGGATCAGCAAAACACAAGTTAATTCAAGTCTTATCAATTTAATTAGATTGTTTTATGGATGGAAGAATGGGGCTCCAGCTTTTGAACATGATGGACATGGTGCACAAAACTAAACTAAACTAATTATTTCTGCTCCTTAGGAGAAGCCGTTTATCACGTTATTTTTTTGGCTTTCCACAAATGATGCAACCACTTCATTTTGGGGGTTCAACAACATTAAGTTTGCACAGATTTCACATGATCAAAAGTATATTATTAGAAAGAATTCTAACTCATTTCCAGGAACTTTAAATGTTCAGAATGGGTTGATGAATTACTGGAGAAAAAAATATAGGTCATTCTTTTCCTTTGTTTTTGTAGAATTTTATATTTATAACTCTCTCTGTTCTGTTGTAGATACCACCAGTATGTGTTTTGCACCAATCTGCCTATGTAGCCAAGGAGTCAACAGAGCGTAATCTTGCTTGGCCAGCTGATAAGACGAGATATATCAGGTCGTGGGCAAACATGCAAAGTCCATACTGCGCCTCTCATATCCACGAGAACGCCTTTTTTAAGGATACAGGCACATGATTATCTCATGACACTAACAAAATGGCACTGAATTGGATACAACTTGAAGAAAACCTTAAAAGTACAATGTAACTTGTGTTTTTCATTTCTACAATGAATGGAATTGAAATCCACAATAGGGTTTTGATTTTTTGAGCCATAACCACAAACAAAGCATAATCCAGGGGATTACTGACATTGTGGAGAGATCCTTGTAAGATTTCACAGCGATATAATAATCCACAGCAAAGACTTGATCACAATGTTCCCATATTGCATACCACAATAGAAAACTCTCAGGGAATCTCACCTGAACACACACACACACACACACACACAGTCCAGCGCAAAACTGAGTGAACTTACCAAACGACCAAGCCAGTGGCTCGGCTTCTCTTCCTCCTGTTTGTCCTCCTCTCCACACACAGTTCTCAGCCAAAGCGAATGATTAAAATCAGACTTTCGTCGTCCACATCTGCAGATGAAGCGAGGAAGGTAGAGCAAAATAAAAAAAAGAAGAAAAAAACACAGAGAGAAAATAAATCAAGACAGAGGTAGGTCACTGCATGCCAGGGAAAGCAAATGCACAGAGAAAAAGAGGACAGATGAGAATGTGTGTGTGTTTGAAAGAGAGGGTGAGGGAGAGGGAAAGAGAGAGAGAGAGAGGAATACTCCATTACATTAGTGGCACACTGTGGCCCTCTGCGCTAAGCTCCTTATAAAACGCTAACCTGATTTTAGGCCCAGAAATGAGAGTAGAGGGAAAAAAATAAATAAAGCTCCAGCAGAAAAGAGGACACGCATACAGGAACTATGCCTTGAAGAAAACTGTTTATTCACCACATCGGGTCACTGCCCACCCCCCACCCCCCGCCACATGATGACAGAGGGAAGTCTGTGTTTGTGATGGTTCAAGTTTTAAATGGTTAGTCCTGAATTAGCCCTCTCACAACCTTAGCGGAGTCAAATCTAATTTATTTTGTCATCAATGATTAAGGAGCGTAGAGGTGTTGCAGCTTTTCACATCACTGATTACATCATTGTCTGCTCACAAAACAAACACATATTTGCACAACAGTGCTGTAGAGGTGTAAAGGGTTTACTGAATAATTCTGGTTAACTTTAAAAAAATAATTCAAATGTAAATAAACAGTGTAGTAATAGAAACTTTTGTGCAAATTGACCTGTTTTGTAAAATATGGAATATATTAAAATATATTACAAAAATATATTGTAATAGAATAATTTTTGCAGTAGAATAATTTTTTAAAAGTGAATTAAATTAAGACACTGATAAGGACACAATAATTAAAATGACAAAAGTACAAAAGAGCAACCAGCAGAAACGTTCAGGAAGCTCCAGGCATCTGGAACTCTTTACACACTGCAAACATTTTGCATCAATGACAACAACAATTGTTTTTTTATGTTTTGGTCTGAAGTCAATTTCTTTAGGATATTTTGTCGATTGAAATGGGGTATTTGCATTGTCCTGACATGGCTGCTAACAATTCAATTCACATCTTACTTTCATTTTAATTTCAGAACCCAGGATCTAATTAAACTGGAGGCCTTTGATTGATGGTTTTTCAAGAATTTGATGGTAAAAAAAATAAATAGAAATTAAAACAAACTGTAGAAGACTAATCCTAATGTGTCATGGAAGACCATTGGCCTTCGGTGACTGAGACAAAAAGGATTCAAAATGCATCTACATTTATACATTTGGCCGCGCAGCTTCTCTGATGAGGACCACCCCTGCCCCACCCCCACCCTGTCACACAAATCCTTGTCTCTCTCATCAGAGAATAAATCCAGAGGGTGACATCTGCATTACTTCCAGTCAACAACACTGCAGCGTGTTGAGAGACAAGAGTGACATCACAGTCTGGGATTTGCCCCATTTGTGGATTTATCTTAAGTTCACACAAAGAAATAAATACACAACAGGGCTTCTACTATCTTTATTGTGTGTATTAGGATTAAAGATTAGATACATAATTTCAGATTGCAAGGAAATGCTCTGAATAAGTTTTTCTTCCCTTTTTGCCTTCAGTTTACAGCAAAAAAACAAAGTATTTGTATTTTATTGTCTGGTTCCTGAGTTTTCCTGATGGATTACAGTTTCTGCATCTCTGAGGTCAGATGAGGACCATGCTATTGAGATTAAGGCTGGCAGATAATCCGACTGTGGCGCTGTATGAACACATGGGCGCTACTATTATTTAGACATGAAAATTTTAGAGAATCCCCTAATAGTCAAGGCTATTTATTTATTTTTACAAAAAAACAAATTAAATCATTTTTAATAGTATATTGGATTTATCTCAGACTAGTTGACACATCTGAGAATTTTCAAATAAATCAATGCTCTACATGCAGATAGAAGACCTTCAGTTTGACATTTATTTTAAATTTATGTATTTATAACATTTACTTTAAATGTCGGTGCAGGTTTTTAGTGAATGTGAGGAATGTCGCGTAAAACCCTCTTTTCTCATCAACATTCTTTGAGTTTTTACCCCTTTTGATCCCGGCCGTCTCCATCAGTGTAAAACACTGTGCAAGAAGAAGGCTGAACTAAATTTTGGACCTGAAGAAGCTGTTTTGTATTAACTTATAAGATAATAGAGCTCTAACAGCAGACTTTCGTAAATTGCTAAGAATGTTTTTTTTAAACACCCAAATAAATATTAAAATCTTTAAATCTGAATAACCTTGGTATTATAGTTTAACTCCAAAACAGTTCATGAACAATAAGGATTTAAAGTATTTTACACAACAAACATTAACGATGAATGCGTATATTAAAAGCACTTTTTTAATAAATGTTTTAAAGTGTTAATATTTCCCCAACACAACAAACATACAGTATAAAAACCCAAAAATACATTATAATTATTTCTTTTTACATTGGAAGAAACAAAACAGATTTACAGACGTACCAAACAAACCTTTTAAGTTACAGGAAAAAGATTTACTGTTGCAGTTAGCTCAGGTCAAGACATATCAATGCAAATTATATTTCATGTTTGTTAAAACAAAAAAAGCATCAATCCTGTTTTCCTGGGATATTTTTAAAGTTAGAAATAGTTTAATAACATCATGAATCCTACAAGGTTTTTGTGTGTTTTGTGTGGAAAATGTCTACGGAGGTCTCATGGCACTGCCTGAAGTCATAGTCACAATATCCGACAGAGAATCTGCCCTGTGGGACACAATGACAACCAGAATTTAACCTGAGAGAAGCAGAACTAAAGGGATGAATATTTCTCTGTGTGACCATGCAGTCTCACCTTAGGCTTCTTGAAGTAATCCAACCCTCTTCCAATTTTTATAATCCAACCATTATCAAACCTGGAAATGAAGCGTTGTGAGTATTTTTAAAACGTCAAAATGAACATTATGTAAAGGCTAAAATACCTGATCTCCCTGTCATGTATGGTGGAAGAGTACTGCAGATCCAGAGTCACTCCCTGAGCACTCAGGCTGTCCTTCAGCTCAGACAGAGCGCTGTTCTGCTGGCTGCTGTCAGCCTGCTGGACACAACAAGTGTCAGCAGAACAACAGCCCAAACTCAGCAAAGGAGATAGCTGTGGATTATTGATACAATGTGAGCTCATTGTTTGGGCAGCTTACTTCATCCTGTGACGTGAGGAGATGGATCTGTTTCACCTTGCAGCAGGATTTCAGCAGCATCTCACAGAAACGCAGGAAGTTGTACAGCTGGTGGAAAGAAGACAACAGAGCACTGCATGACATACTAAAAGTTAACTTGTGAAATTACATTTTCTGTTAAAGCTTTAAACTAAAATTACCTATAGTTAACTTTAACTCATGTTAGAGAACCTTTCTCAGAGAGAGCTCATCATTTTACTTTACATCAAACTTGGCTGCAGTGTAAAATCCAATGAAGATAATTAAACTAAATCAACTATTTTTAGGTTTTCTGACTAACCTAAGATGAATTTGGCAGTCAAAAAAGCTAAAGAGTTCGGGAGCAATCTGAAATGATGACGTCCAAAAAAAAAATAAATGTAAATGTTTGGGTTTTACAATAATTAAGTAAAAACGAACCAAAATTTGAGGCCTACCATTCTTTGAAGAAATGTAACTGACTCCAAATCTAATAAGTTGCAGATGTGTTTAAAGGCTTGTAAGCATAACTTTAAATGTCATTAGGCAAAAACAAATTAACTCACATTTTGGCTGAATAACAAAGATGTTAAGACAAATTCTTGATGCAAAGTCAAACATAGTTATAACAAAATCTAAATGAAAGCTTTTAAGGTTTTTAGGAGTTCGCAGTGCATCTTCTTATAGGCGCTTGAGTGGAAGAAAAAGAAAAGGAATCAGGAATGTTTGAGGTTTTAGGTTTACAATACTCAAATAAAATATTTGTTGAAATAGTAACTAAAGCAAATAAAAAACAGTTGTTGTCAATGTGAAGAAAGCTTAATATAAAGAAATCAGACGCTATTTAAAACACAGGAAAGAAATGTTATAAAAGAGTGAGGGAAACAGAGCTCTTACTTGGTGTGTGTGCCGTATGTACGGGTCCTCCACCCAGACCTCTGTGAGAGTGTTGCCGATGTAAGGCTTGAACAAAGCTTCATAACTGTAGCCAGTGGCATCGTCTGATATTTTTATCTGCTCGTGGTATTTCCCATCTGTCAGATAAGGAGGGCAGAATGAAACTAGGAGTCAGAGGTTAATATTAGAGGTTAGGCAAAAGAGAAAGGGATTGGACAAACATTAGTCTACCTTCAAGCTTCAGGTCATTTAAAACGCTCCTGTAAATTAAGTTATCTGTGTTGGCAAGGCTGCCAAGGTGGGTATCTATTGGTACCCACAGAAGTGTGAATAGTGATCACAGCTAAAGTTTGAATTCCCCTGAATCTTGTTCTGCCTTAAATTCAACAACAGTCAAATATATTTTGTGATCACTTAAAACATTAACTTGGTTGGACATGAGCTACAAATAAAACCCCTTAACCCGGGGTTAGTGGACGCCCAGCTTGTCATTCTGAATATTTCATACTGAAGCTTTCACATGTGAATTAAAGTACTAAAGTATTAAAGTACCTTCTTTCATCTGGTTCACATGAGCTTTGATTTGCTCTGCTCTGTCCATGTAGCCCTTGATCTTCTCCCTGTAGTGTCCTCTTTTTGACTCATCTTTTAAAGCTGTTCATAAGACAAGGAAATGAAAAAAGTCGTGCTTAGTTGTTATTATGTTGAAATATTTGTACTAAATAATGCTATGATACCTTTCAGGACGTCTATGAGCAGCTGAATGCCCTCCTGATAGCAGACCAGAGACTCCTGGAACCGCCCGCTCTGGTCCAACTCCACCGCTCGCTTCAGCACTGACACAGCGGACGCCTCCATTCCAGACACGTGGTTTTCTGACATTTTTACCTCTAATAATTGCGTATTTCGTAAAATCTAAGATACCAATGTCGTTTCATACTTCATTCGTGTCAAAAAAGGCACAAAATAGTTGTACCAACAAAATGTACCAACAAAATACTTCCCCGAGAAACAGAGGAAAACGATGTAGATACGTATAGCTCCAAGTAGAGAAGTATAGTTTTACTAAAAATGCAATATTGTGTAGCTATATATTTAAAAATGATATTTTTTATTTTAATGTCTAAAAACGTTTTAAACCTGCAATATAGTTTTAAAAATCGTTGTAACTACATAGAAACATTAGCACATCGGAGCAATTTAGGTGTTACTCCTTCCCCGCATGTCCTGTTAGAACCAGAAAAAGAAATCGGAGTACAAATGTGATTTCTCTGATC
>JAVKLF010000132.1:12342573-12355060 GCA_034783495.1 Millerichthys robustus
CTTTGTGTTGCATTGGCTAGAATGTGGGTTTGTGAGTGAAGATCTGCTTTGCCGAGAGTCTAAAAGCTGACTGGACTCTGAATGACTCGATTTGGGGTTAACCAAGCGAGCTTTAAAACTATGCTGGGAGGACTGAAGGTTGGCTTCACTGTGGATTGGGACAGGGATGGAGTTGTTCCTACAGCTGGATGAGGATCCTCCACTATGGGAAACAGAGAGCTCAGTGTTTCGCTGAGGCAAATGGAGCTTTTGATGAACATTCGACTGAAGGGGACAGTGGCTCGATCCTGCAATCTCTGCATTGTGGCACCAGATCATGCCAGGGAAGAGCGTGTTCTTCTGTTTAGTGTACAGCTGGTATTTTAAGTATGGCAGGAGGTGCCCGGCCTTGATACTGTATTACAAAATGACAAAAAGTGATTTTAATCTAATATTCTACAGGTAGAATAGTGAATGCAGAAATTCTCCTCATGCAATAAACACACCTGTCAGTGATCCATTCAGGCCTGATGACCTTTTCCCCTTTAAGCTCCTGAATTTTGCAGTTGGGTAAGTTGTTGGCGATGATGTGAGTGGTCTTAGAGCGTGAGTAATAGATGTGGAACTGACCTCCATGCAGCATCATCAACCTGCGGAGTTCATCTGCACTAGGTTCTAATCATAACAGAAAAACAGTGAGGCATTAATTTTTTTCCGGGTTCACATTATCCTATTTCATAATTAGATAAGATCAAGATTTATTGTCATCTGCAGATTACGAAATTAAAATTGTGCTTGACTCAAATTAAAGTGGAGAGGAAAAAAAAGAGAAACACATAAACTGAAGACACCTCTGTGTACTTTGCAAAGTAGCCAACCAACCTGCAACCAGGAGGTTGCAGCACCTGGAGGTGTCACAGAATTGCACTTGTAGAATATTGCACATCAGAATAGGAACATTTACAGAATTTACATTTTTAACAGAGTGGTGGATGGGTATCAGGAACAGAAGTTCTTATGCCTTTGAATTTAGTGCCAAAATTGCCATCGGGTAAAAGCTGTTTTTAGGCGATTTGTCCTGGTTTTTATTGCTCTGTATCTCTTGCCTAATGGCAAGAGCTGGAAGAGACGATGCCCGGGGTGTGAAGAGTCATTTGTAATGTCCATAGCTTTCTTGCGGAGCCTGGAGGTGCAAAGCTGTTCCAGAGTAGGGAGGGTGCGGCCTATAGTTCTCTCTGCTGCCCTGAGAACCCCTCTGGAGCGCCTTCTTGTCCGAGGATGTGCTGCTGCTGTACCAGACACACAAACCGTACGTGAGCACGCTCTCTACGGAGCAGTGATAGAAGGCTTGCAGCAGGTCTGGGTGAAGACAGCCACTCCACCTCATCCCTGTATTCCAGCTTCCCTTTTCCGCCTGAGATGAGACAACAATGGTCATGTCATCTGCAAACTTTATGATCTTGTTGCTGGGGTGGTTGGAAACACAGTCATGAGTGTAGAGGGTGTAGGGAAGTGGGCTGAGCACACAACTGTGGCAATCCGGTGTTCAGGCTCCACGCAGTGGAGGTGCTGACCCTCTGGGAGCGACCTGTTAGGAAGTCCAGAATCCAGCTGCAGGTGGGTGATGGGAGCCCAAGGTTTACTAGCTTGGACACCAGACGTTGGGGGAGGATGGTATTGAATGCCGAGCTTAAGTCCACAAAGAGCATTCTGACGTAGCTCCCCTGCTGTTCTATAAGCAGGGGACAGATCACCAGTCGCACACACATTCCTTCCTGAGGTCAATTTGGAATCAAGAATTCAACAAACAATCGTGTTTTAAAACTATGAGGAATAAAAGTTTGTAAGACAGATAAGATTGCTTTGGGAGAATAAGGGGAAAACTCTGCACAGAAAGAACAGAAAAGTCTGCAAAACTGAGATCTGAGACATTTAGAAAGCTTTCAATAGCATCCTGACATGCATAATAACAGGTTGAAGATTGTCAACTCATCAGGATGCAGCATCGCCTTGTTTCTCAGTGTCAATGCGCATCCCCTCTTTTGAAAAGCAGCATTTTTTAAATCACACTCCTCACTTTCTTGAGCTGCAAATCTAAGCTTTGCGTCTTTGATCTCCTCTGATATAGATATATAACTGACAGATGCTTGTTCTTTCTTATAAAGAACTCTCTCCCTGATGATTTTTCTGTTCAATTGAAATTGTTGTTGCATATTTTTCAATAATATACACCTCATGTTAGAAATTTGTGTTTGTATTTCCCTGAAACAGAACCTGAAAACATTTTCTTGATTTTGTTCTTAAAGATTATTTGAAGAGACTGTGTGATAGGGAGCAGGCAGGCAAGCTATACAGTAGAACCTACATAAAAAGGAGTATGTGCGTGTGCAGAATGATACCTGTGTATCCATTGACATAAATAGCCACACCACTGAAGATGTTGGAGCATGTCCCTTCCTTCTGTTTTTCTCTGGGGGCATCAAGTTTAAACTGCTCATCCAGCTTTGAGACCTTGGCAGCCATGTAGCCACCCTGCGTGAGACAAAATGCAATGATAAAAGACAACAGTTAAAAAAGAAACATTTAAAAATCAAAAAAAATATTTGGACAGTTTACATGATCCAAAATCTCTGCAGCTAAAAGCAACCACACAATCTTACAGACATACCTGAAATTATTCTAAAAGTAATTGGCATCCCAGTTAAATGCACACGTTACAGCCACAATGTTGTCTAAGGATAATCCATAACTACTCACCAGTTAACAAACAAGACAGTTAGATAGTGTGCATCAATTAAAACTTAATATCAGGTGTTAAAACATGCATTTCAGTAACATGGGTATTAAAATCTTAAAATCTGACCTGTAATATACCCCTACTGCTATTGTGAGTTATACTTGTTTGATTGCATTGATTGCTATAATGCTGAATTGAATCTATACTGTACTTCATTACATAAGCAAGGGCTGACACATCCTTACATTTCTTGAGGGAGAGAGAAAAACACAGAGACCAGCTTTCTGTGTTCTATAAACCCACTGCATTATGTTGCTGAGTGTTTATGTGCTTTGTGAAGCACTCACAACTGTATGAGAGGACTCACCCTTTCAGCCCAACCATTGTCATCACTGGTATTGGCTTTCTTCCTCATCCATCCATCTCGACTCATACTGAGCTTCCTGTAAACAGAAAGAAACTATTGACACACTGGGACACAAGTCAAAAATGCACTCAAGTAACAAGTTAACATTTATTTAAAAGTTTCCAAGTAAATCCAGGAAATCTTTACCAGTTAAACATTAAGGTATGTATCACAGCATCGAGACATTCTAGAGAAGTCTACAATCCTGAATATTATGTTATTGTTTATAAAAGCTTTTTGTGCCAGCCAGCTGGAGTGGCACTGTTGCCATTTGAGAAGGCTGTCATGTAATAAAATATACATATAGTGGATTAATATTACTTCAGGGCAAATATTAAAGCTTTGGCTGTCCTAAAGGAACAGTTTTTTGACAAGTGAGCCATGCCTGGACATACTTTCACCCACTGACAGGTTGGGCACAACAACAACACAGTCCCATGTGGTCAGCTGCTAACATTAGCCTAGCTCCTCGAATCATTTCATAGTAGTGCATGTCGCTGTACCAGTGTAAGACTCATGTCAGTTCAGTAAGGACCAGCTGAAGTGTTTTCACTGCACTTGCTAACAAGATGGGTAAAATTAAGCTAGGAAACAATGAAAGGGGTGTATGAGACTAACTTGAGATTTTAGGCGCTGTGCTAATAGTAAACAAACAACAGTGCTGAGTGAGTGACCGTTCGCAGAGAGAAGTCCCTAGTTTTTACCTCTAAAGCTGTCAGACGAGACTGTTAGGCACAGACTCTGCAGATCCTGCTCGGTAGAAACGCTGCGTGCTCTCCCTGTTTGGGTTAAACGAGGGAAGACCAAAGCAAAGCGAAATAAAAATCTTCGAGTCAGGCAGCTCGATGGCAAGGCCTTGACTCTGCTGTTCAGAAAAGTCCTACAAGTGAGGTGTGGTTGATTTATTGTGTCATGCAGCCACGCCATGGCTCTTGAACATTTCTGCTCCCAGTCCTTTCGCTCTCCATTTCTACCGCCTGATCCATTTACCTTCTCTTTTCTTTCTCGGCTAGTATCAAAGCTAAAAGGTAATAATCAAAACTTCCGGTATAGTTTTTTCAAAACAAAACATGCATTTTTTTAAACCCTTTAGGAAAAACTTGAATTGTGCAGCAGAATTACTGAGAAGTAAATAAAACTACATACATATTACACTAGTGGCAATGATTCAGAAGCTTAATCATGAAACTTCGCATATTTGACCGCTTAATTCTCGCCTGCAAAACCACGTATTTGCGTTGCAGTTTGTGTTGCATCTTATTTTGAAAAGCCGCATATGCCCTTATCTTGTTTTGTAAAGCACTTCATGTCTAACTTGTTTTATGCCATCCCGCCGGCTTCTTGTTTTCAACTTCAAGTTGTGTGCTAATACTGCCACTAAGCGGACAACTAAGTGAATGTCTCTTGAATTGACCACAGTAGTTGATGGAAGCTCTGAACAGTTTCAGCTCACAGTTTCATTGGGTACTTATAAGATTATTTAACCTCTGGGGGTAACGCAACAAGCTAATCCTTTCGAGATGTTTTTGGTACAACAACCATTTCATGTTGATCATTATTCAGCTCACAGATAAAAGATTTGTGTTACAGTCTGCGTTCCTCCAATCGTGCAGTCTATTCTAGAGATTATTTATTTGTTTACTTGTTTCCTTGGTGTGTCTGACTTGGAGCGACGTTGTCCCCAGATGGCACCGCTCTGTCGCGAGGGCAGCAGAAACGCTGTGACGCAGAGGCACGTGCAGCTACAGCACGCCAGTAACGTCCTCACCGTGTCAACAAATAATCCTTTTTAAAAATGAATAGAAACGGTAATTCGTGTCATCTCATCTATTTTTTAAGCAGACACCGCGAGTTATTAAAAGCAAACAAATAAAAACCATTCTACATGAAACCTAATGTTCAGGTGATTTGTTTTGGACACGTGATCCAATATCTGACAGGCAGCAGCTAGGGGATAAAATGTAAACGTATTGTTTATTTTCTTTATTTTATATCAACCACATTCTGCCTCTAGAGCAGCTGGAATACATTTAATGGAATTTTACAGAGAAATAAAAACAGTCAAGTCTGGAAATACTGAACTGTATTTTCCTACATTATCCTAAAACCCATGATGCTGCTGTTGATTCTGCCCTAAAGACTCTTCTTATTGGTTGTTCTCTGTTGCTATGGTACCAGACATCTGATGCTGCGACGTCTATAGTGGTGCAATCGGTGGTGGTTATAGTGATCTCTGAGCACATAGACTGACTCATGAGTCTGACACACCATGCCACGTGTGTGTGTGTGTGTGTGTGTGTGTGTTTGTTATTCATGTTGTTTGAAGGAAAGTGTTGACAGCTAACTTCCTCTTGGCAATAATGTAGAGCAAATTATCATAGCTTAAATTCAGTTTTGCTTTCTTTAACAAACTTGAATTAAGAAATGAAACATAATTCCTTACAAATACAGGCAACAAAATAAGTTAACACAGCGTATTAGATGGAAATTCATGGATGTGTGTATTCAATAGCCTATTAGAAATAAAACCAGACACACAAAATGAAAAGTTTGACACATGAAAGCAGACTATGCCAAGAATGCTGCATCATAATAATGGAATGAAAAAGCAACAAAATTAGAAAGAATAGGTCACTGGGTGACATCGTCAAGAAAATCTTACAGACATTGATACTTTAAGGCTGAGCGCTATCTGAGGCATTCTTACTGTATTTATAACGTCACAATATATGTGGTAATAATTTACTGCTTTTATTAGCAATTTTACCGTGAAAAATAATTTCCTAGTGATATATGTAAACTTAAATACTTTTAAGATAAAGCATTGACTTAGTTTATGTTTATGTCTGTAATTTATTGCAACAACAACAAAAATGAAAGGTAACTGTAAACGGAGCTGTGTTTTTGCTTTTGCACAGCTCAATGATGCATGCCCTCTCTTGGATCAATTCTACTGATAACAATGTTGTGAATATTATTGACAGGAAAGAAATAAGTGTATTAGTTTGCTGCTAATACTAAGATTGTTTGAGAGCTCTCAACTCTATATAGATATTATCACAATTTTTAATTATTCAATTCTTCAAAATACTAGGGTCTTTTTTATTTGGTCTCATTATTGGTGAAACACACGATTACCTGGATTTGCAGATGATTAGTAGCTTACCTTATGTCAGAACCAAAAAAATGGTCAAAAGAAATCTACATTATGACTAATATCTCTCAACATTTGAGACAAGAACAAAATATATTCTTCAGATACTCTTTTTATTTTCCTGCTTAAAAAATGTATCAAATATTGCACAATAAAAACAACACACAAAGATAAAAAAGTTTTAGATTCTTGAAAAGTAAACATCACAAAGACAACGTTTCTGGTTTAGAGTGGTAAATGATCACCCTTTAAAAAAAAAAAAAAAAAAAAAAAGCATTGTCTTGTATTTTAGTACCAGAAACAAAAAAACATGGAAGTGTCAGTTTATTTTTTGAGGTCCAGAGTATTTTTGGCAAATGGTTTTATTTTCTCAGTCACACAACTCCAACAACGTGGAAGAAATGTATTCCTCCTTTAGAAGACTTTGCACAGTGTATGGACCAGTTCACACACAACATACTAAAAAAGATGATCTTTATGGCTCAGTGGGATTTCATTCAAGTTCAACTCAAACACTACATTATTCATCAGCATTGTCCCATTGTCTGATCCAGAGTTTTGATTCTTTTGCAGCAGATGAGTCCCGAAGAGCCACTGGATGAGTGAAAATAAATCCTCTCTGCTGGTTTTAGTTTAGTTTGGCACTAATGCGTATCCACTGAAGAGCCTGTCTGATGTATTGGACAGCGTGAGCAATGCTGCTGTGAAGTGTCAAAGGCCCAGACAAAGTGTTCAAGTAGTTGAAGAACTCTGTAACGAGAAATATGGACATTTTTAAAACTTAAAAAAATGGAGAGAAGCACAGATAAGTTATAAAAATCGTAAGTTTTTTTTAACCTTTATTTTCCTTTGCAAGATTGTCTGCCATCTCCCAGTACTCATAACTGTACAGGACTCTGTTGGTAATGCTGAGGTGATTTGCTGCCATCTGGTGGATACGCTGTGGGATGCTTATAAGAGATGAAGAGCCACTGTGCGAATCCCTTCTGTGTTGCTTTGCATTAGGTGAGAGTGAAGGCTCCCTCGTAACTCTATTAATAATAAAAACACATAACACATGCTTAAAAATGTATTGGGGACAGCTCATGAAGTTTCAGTGCCTGGTAAGAATCTAATGGTCTTAGTCTATTTATTATCCACTTACTTCCCAGAGTCATTCCAACCGGGTGGGGTTATAGGCACTTTGGAGGAACTCTGTAATAACACCAAAACAAGGCTTAAGCCAAACCAAAATGTCAACATCCTACCAAATCAAAGTTGTGATTTTGTAGATTTACCTTAAAGTAGTCAAGCAGTACTTTGGAGTATTTCAGTGCATGATCCTTCTTTAAGCGGAACATCTGCCAGTAAAGGAGAGCGAGGCATCTGAAACTGTGGGCACGAAAACAGACGTCTCAGACAGATCACAAATCATCCCTAAAATAAAGAATAAATGCAGCCTAACCGGAGGCGAAGACAAACGCACCACAGAACCGACAGCTGTTTGTCTTCCTGTCTCGCTCCAGGGCCAGAGTGGCTCTTTAGTCTCATCGCATACCTTAAAACACATCAGTAGAGCTGTCATTTGTTTTTCTGTACAAATATATTCACTGACAACAACATCAACAACAGAAAACACCCAGATAAATTGGTCTGATTTGAACATAATTTGGTAAACATTCAAATCAGTGATTTGAGGGTCCTTGATGGCACATTGCTACATCAGTGACATCTTAAAGCAGCATGTCTTCCACCTTTGGAGGCAGCACTCCGGTGCAGTCTTTCAACAAGACAACACTCATCCACCAGCGTAATGTGTGTCCAGATAGGTTCCCCAATTTTTTCCAAGCAAAAGATATGCGCGATCAGCTTGAAACCAGTAGTGATCTGCAGGATTCACACCCTACCAGCATGGGACCACCAATGTTAACTAACTGATCTAATATTCAATACTGTCACATGACTTGTAAGAAACATGTAGTTTCATTTAGTTTCCTCCACTCCATCTAGGTGCTGAACATTTTTGTCAGTGGGAGTCCTAAGACTTGAATCCTTTCTTGCTTTATTGGTCAATGAGATTCACCTGATCAGCTCCACGGTCTCAGAATACATGGTATATGGAGACTTGGCCTCAAGTGGCCCTTCCTCCATCGCTTTCCCACATTCCATAAAGGACAGAGCAGCGTCAACATAGTTTACAGCTTTTCCCAACTTGTCCACCTGAAAAAACAAACAAACAAACAAAACAATAAAATAAAAGTAATCTACATCATCGAAAGATCCGTTTAGGAGGTAATGTGGGTTTTTTTGTAATCTTGAAGATGCGCTAAAGTTCTGAATTGTTGAGGAATGGTGCAGTGTAAGAACTCAAATATCTGCTATAGCTGCAGCTCTAGGCTTCTCATCGAAAATTTCCATCCAACCACATATTGTGTGAATATGGCAATAACAAAACAACTGTTTCTACAATGCACTTTCTGCATCATGATCTGACTGCTGTGAGCAGAAGACAAATGCTTCCCAACACCTCCTCAATTGTACTTCTAGCTGTGAAAATTCATCTCCAACACAAAATCTCCCACTGCAAAGACAGTGTGTAAAAAGCATCCATAATATTTTCAGTGTTCGCGAGAAACAAACAGTTAATGACTGTAGTAGATAAAAAAAAACATTTCATGTGACAATATCTACTTCTTTTTTGGAACATTTATTTTCCAAGATACCTCTGGATGAGGCAATTATTTTGTATTAGCAACGTTTTGCTGTCTACAGGCTTCATTGAATACGAATAGTACAATTTTATCATTGGATTTCATAAATTATGAGAAGGTATTGTCCTAAAACGTATTTCTTCGGTGGTTTTACAAAATCAAAGTCTGAAATTATAATTCAACCAAATATCAAAACCTCACCATCGCATCAGCCCGATGCTTCATCCTTTTAGCTTCATGTAAGTAGTACTCAGCATGATGAGATCTAGAATGATAAACACAAAAATGAATGAAGAATGACAAAGTAACTTCCTTGCCAGCCAAAGTTTTAAATGTGTTGCGCAATTTGTTAGTACTTGGAGTATGTGATAGGGATAAGTCTCAGCTGTTACCACATTCAATTTTAGCTCAATATATGTGAAATGTTTGGCGTGTGCAGTAACATAGTCTTTGGACTTGCATTTCGTGGTTCGGCACAGTTCCTCCATGACCAGCAGGTCTCCAGGAAGACTCAGATGATGGCTGTGGTTGTCTTGATACTTTCACACACTCCACCTCCATCTTTGGCTGCACAGAAAGACGTCAATTGAGCCAAAAATGGTTTAAGCAGCAGAGTAGATCAAACAAGTGGGGGTGGGTTTCAATTACCTTTACGGCTTGACCTTTGTTTTTGTCTTTGCTCTTCTGAGTGCGGACATGCTGCTGCTCAGCTGACTTTGTTTTGGAGGTAGGCTTGGTGGCCTCAGGGCTCTGGGGCAGCGGAGACAAGGGAGACAAGGGAGACAGTGGCCTCTTGTTGTCCAAGTACTCCTCCAGGTACCTGCAACGTCACAGGGGACAAAATGTAAGTGCTTAAATGTGCTTTCATTCTATCAGACGAAATGTGTCGGGAATGTTACCCATTGTGTGTCGTCTCGGTTACAAGGTTCTCAGCTGTGAGAGATGAGGATTCTGTCTGTCCTGAGATGTCATTTGGATAAACAAGGCTCTTCTTGAACTCTCTGTCCGACATGCCATTCTCCAACTGATTCCACACAAATACATTTTATAAAAGATGCAGCGATTTTCTCAGACCGATGCCTAAAGTCTTTTATATCTGCATGCAACAGTGAGAACGTTTGTCGTTTACCTTGCGTTTCCTTTTGCCGTCTTTTGTCAACGTCTCAGGGACTTGCACGTGTTTCATTGCTTCTCTTTGCTTGTCCTTGGTCACTGAAGGAGACGAAGAAGAGGAGGGCTTTTTACCAGAACTTGTAGTGCTGTCGGGGACTCTCTTGAGAAGACAGAGGTCTATGTGCACCACCAAATTTCTTAGCCCCCGCTGGGATGTGGGAGCCGCTTTCTCACTTCGTCCAAATGGGACGAGGGTGTAGAGTTTTTGCCTCCCCACAGTTTGTTGTCCTTCAGAAGGATGTCTAGAGTTTATTTCTTTGGGGTGAATCACCTTGGGCCTGGAGGCATTGGGTCTGCCTGGCGCTTGGTGTCCTTTCTTGGTCAGTCTCTTGTGAGAGGTAGAGTCTGCTGAAACTTTTTCAGTCAGAGGCTGATATTCAGATTCCGAGTCTGAATTAGAGGGCGAGCTGGAAAATGAGGACGAGGATGAAGAGGATGTTTTGTGAGGAGTTGGAGAACGTGAAGATAGACGGGGTGAAAAGTCTTTGTCCTCCTCACATCTCCCTCCCTTCTTTTTCCTCCCCTGATAGTCTGAAGCCTCTGGAAGGCGGTGTTGTTCGACACTGGTCAGACACCTTTCTTTGGCCTGAGCTGTTTGCCATTTATTCGACTGCTCCACTTTCCTCCTGTTTTTCCCTCTTTCTGTCACTTTTCTCCCACCCTGCTGTTCTTTCGCTCCCCCCGCCTCTTGCTCTTCTTCTTCAGCCAAATTTTGGGTCCAGGGGCGTCTCAGTAGCTGCTCTTCCGCCAGCCTCCTGTCTTCTTTTTTCTCTGGTTTTCCTGGTTGCTTTTCACGATGATGCCTGTCCTCCTTTCTCTCGGTTTTTTTCTCCACTGCTTGGGTCAAATGAAATCTTCTCTGGTCTGCTTCTTGTGCCTTAGTTTGAAGCTTCTTTTGAACATTTTGGGAGTTATTTGTATGCACAGGATTTGAAGGTCTAGGCTCCCACAACTTTGTCCAGTGTATTAGGCTAGGGGTGGGCCTAGTGCTTGACCCAGTACCAGAAGTGCTTGTAGCTTTACAGATAGATTGGGATGGAGAACTGTGAACAGTTCTGATTTCACGACGAAAGGGCACTGAATGTTTTGATTTGCTGGGACTATGTGACTGAAATGGAGTTTGTGACTTGTGGTTGGGTTGGTTGCCTTGAATTTGATCAAAAGGTAATGTCTTTTTAGCTCTAGGAGCATCAGAATGCGGTTTAACACTTGAATGTGAAGAAGGCTCTGGTGTAGATTTGAGATTGAGATTTTGCTTAGAAGTTAAAGCTCCAGGAGCTTTCAGCTTGCTTTGGCTTTGGACTTGGACCTGTGTAGGGCCAGTCCTGGGCCTGTGCTGATAAGATGGGTGATGCTGAGCGCTACTTGTGGTCTTACTCTTCAAATTGGTGGTAGGTAGGGGAGCAATCCATGGTCTGATTTTTGTCCTGTGGGGAGTTGTTGATAAAGTGGAATGTGCTTGGCTTTGACTTTGACCTTCAAGATAGTGAACCCTGGAGGGGCCACGTAAAGTGGGACTTGGGCTTTTTGGAGGCTCTTTAGATATAGGGCTTGGGCTTCGGCTGGCTAGTGGACTCCCACATGGACTGGGGCAAACACTTGGAGCTGGACTTGGTATGAGGCTGTGCCTTGGACTAGGGGAAGGACTTGGACAGGTGCTGGTGAATGGACTGGGGCTAGGACAGTAGCTGTAACCAGGGCTGGGTATGGGGCTGCTGTGGCTGTAATTGAACTGTGGGCTGGGTATGGGACTTTGGCTAGGACTGTATTCCTGATTGCTATCCCAGGACCTGGCTGGTGATGGGGCTCTCTGGGTCTTAGGAGAAGGTTGGTGTTCTGGGTGGTGATTTTGATCAGTACTGGCAGATTTTTTCTTGGACTTCTTCAGCCATTCATCTAACTGCCAGTGGGTAGCAGAGCGATGATCTGTCTTTAAGCAGAGAAGAAGAGACAAAATGTCAAACATTCATATTTGAATTTGATCTTTTTTATTTGTAAGGCTTATTTATACACAATACCGACAAAGAAGAAACTTACGTAGACAAGTAACAGATCTGTGCAAAAGTATTGAACCTTCCTTTTAATATTGTCTTTCAATGTTACTTCTCTTACAATATCAGTATTTTCAGCCATTTTTGTTTCAGTCTTTATATCAACATATTTTCAGAGAAATGAGCCTTCCCTGTGTTATATTTTTTAACACTGACCTATAAAACATTCTGATATTAATATGGCTCCTAAACTCAAGATATGAACTGTTGTGAGTTCACATTAGGGACAACTTAACAAATAACCAATTTTAAAAACAATCCTGTTTTAGAAGTTTCAGCCACAAAGCTCAATTTAAT
>JAVKLF010000132.1:12355160-12366927 GCA_034783495.1 Millerichthys robustus
ATGATAATTACAAAATATGTCTGATCCATGAACTTGATGTTTACCAGCAAACATATCATTAAATGACTCTTTTACCAAACAACACAACCTCTTGACATTTGAAGAAAACATCTCACTTGCTTTAATATCTGAAAAAGTATTTATAGTCAAATGATAAACCCCAGGACTAATCTCTCCAAAGAAACTTCATTTTCATCTGACATTATTACTGTCTGTAGCCTAATACCTACGTGGACTCACATTCACGGTAGATTCACTTACAGTTTACGCCAAGACCTAATTATGTCGCTAATTTGTTTAAGGTTTTCTTGTCAACTGACAGTCAAACTACAAAAATCAGAGTTAAACAAGAACTAAGAAGTTTTAACTCAAACTATAACAACAAAGAGAGTACTTACGACTTGAGAGCAAGCTTCTTTCTTTTTTTTTTACATCTTCTCTTTTTCAGTCTGACCAGAAGCTAAATTAAACTCCTCAAGTCAAACATCGACCCCCTCGCCCCTCCACCTCTTCCCCTCACATCCCGCACACTCGTTTCGGTGAAGACACTGCATCTCTTGTATCGTCTCTACGCTCCCCTCCCTCTTTTTTTTTTTTCTCACACTACCTGGAACTCTGGATTTGCTCGGCTTCCACAACTCCAACCCCCATCTTTTCACTGGGAGACACTCAAACACTAAATGAAAAACACATGCTGCAACCCCAACCCTCCACCCCCAACCCCAGCAAATACACACCCTCACCCTCTGTAGGGGCCCAAAGTAGCATGTTCTGTAATACAGTTGGCTGTGTTAAACAGGGCCTTTCATTCATAGAAGAGGAGCGGGATTCCTCCCTTTACTCAATACATATCTTAACTTTCATAATGCACTTTGCTTTCAGAGGCTGCCTCACTCTGCATGTCATCCCTAAGTCTCTAACTGAACGGATGAATCACAATTTGTCCAGTGTGGTTGGTCAAAATGATTTAGTTCTTGATGACTTCCCCCACCTGAGGGCTTTCCTCTAAGACTCAGCCTGTTGACATGACACCGAGGCACTTTTTCCCAAAGTTGCCTCTGCCCCTCGATCCCCAACAGCTTTCCTCCAACTCACAAGGATTCCTCATATTCCTTTGTCCCTCCCCACACCTGCTGTCAACCACCTCCAGGCCACCACTCCCTGTAGAGACTTCATCCGAAGTCAAACAAACATGCGACAGGAGAAAGACAAAAAGAGAAGGTTGTGGAGTCCGATACCTCCTTGTTGTTGCACGGCGCCTGTGCGTTAGCGGGTGACGGGGGATCTTGTTCTGGACTTTGGCTGGAACTTTGAGACTGAAGACTGCTGCTGCTCGAATTGGCTGTGGAGTCTGAGTCTGAAGTGTCTGAGCTGGAATGTCTCACCCGTCTGCCGTATGTGTGCGCTCGCTGTGCTGACAGGCTGTCAGTCAACACAAACACCAGAGATGGGTCAGTGGTAGCTCACAGCACCGTGGGCTGTGACCAACATTACTCACACAGATGAATTCATTTTGAAAACCCAAACATTCACATAAAACATGCAAAGCTCAGATCCATGATGGAAGTACCTGTGTCTGTCCCAGGAAACCGATTCATGAACGGCCTTTAAGGAAAACACACACAGAAAATGAACACAAATGTATCTTTGACTGCAACAGAAAAGCAAAGGATTTGTTACATCCATTTTAATAACACTGCAGACTCATTTAACGCGCCACAAAACACAACCAGAAAAACAAGAATCCTTCAGTTATACGGTAATTTCTTTTCTTCTTCTCGCATGTCCTCATATGGCCTGCCTTATTGTTTACTTCTGCCTCCTTTTGTAAGCAATAAAACCTGTTCCAATCAAGTCAAGACCATCTGTAAGAAATTGTCAGAAGTTGCACGTTGCCTACCCTTTGAGTGTCATCATCATCATCACTGCTCAGCTTTAGGTCATCAGCAAGCATCCTGTGAACACAGGCAGAAAATAAAACACTTGTCAGACGCTAATGTCATAATTACATTTATGACAAGATAGAAAAAATTATATATTACGGTTCTTTAATTAAAAATGTAAGTCTCTAATTCAACAAACCTCTCTTAACAGGAAGTTTATAGAGTTTTATTATTTAACCAGCTGTGATATTGCCCTCTCTCTGTCAATATAACTGTCAGTTGTTTTAATTTTTTCCTCTTCGCTCTTCTAATTGACAGGATGTCCTGAACAAAGATCACCAACTCCTATTGATCTCACAAGTAGAAATAAAGCTTGAACGAATGAATGAAGTCATTGTTTTTGACAAGTTAAGTAAAAAAAAAACCCTGCTGTTTCATAACAGAGACTGTGAAATAATGTGAGGCATGTAGATGACTCACGGCACAGAACATGTGTCTCACATTAAAAGAAGGATGTAAAACGTTAACAAACAGGAGCACATCGGTCTCTACTGACAGCTCTCAGGAATGTAAAGTGACCTTTGACCTTGACGACTACCTGAAACACTGTTAACTGTTTGACCCAAGGCATCAAGTTCCCTCTACGCATCTCTGGATTCCTCCTGCTTTTCCTCGTGTCTGTTCAGACGATGAGGTTCGTAAATATTTTTTAGGTCACGGAGGAACAAATTGATTGTGCGTGTGATGTATATTTTTGTCTCCCCGTGTGCCTCAGCAGAGGTTTATGTTAGAGGACCTCGTTTGTATCGTGTTTCTTCTTCCTCCCCCCACTTACGATTTGTGAGGCGCCACACAAGGGTGCCGGTGGGCCACTCGCTGCGGAGCATCCCCCTGACCTGACAAACAAGACAAACAAGGTGACATAGAAGAATTATTGCATGAATCCAACATGCACATCGATCAGGAGTTGAATACATACTTTGTCTTTGGTGTGTAGATGACTGTTTTGCATCCTGGAGAAATAAAATGACAGCAAAAAACGATGAACTTTAGTTTTATGCTTGAAAGCTGTTATTCTGCTGATTAACACGGTTTTGGAAAAACACAACATTTTAACATAAACAATCTTTCCATGAAGCTCACTTTTAAACAACATGATGTTTTCTATGAGGTACACAAGGGTCAAATGATTTTTTTTATCTCAAGAAGAAATAAAAATCTAAAAGAAGGTTAAAAGTTTAAACTGTTAAAAATGTAACAGAAATTATTATTAAATAGGAACTAGTGCTGTAAAATTAAATTGCTAGAAACGTGATTGCATTCCGACCTCATTGCTGCTAAAAATAGAGTCACTAACACAGTTTTTATTCATAAAGTACATTTTATGCTAGCTGATTGCAGATTCAAAATGATAACAGGCAAATTAATAAAAGGGACAGCTGAATGATAAGAGCCATCAAAGTACATGTCCTGCCAGGGAGGGAAGGATGGAGGCCGAGGAACAGCCATCAATTATGAACTACTAAGTGAATGTCTCAAGCAGCAGAAACCCAGCAGAGGAACCATCATGGAATGATCACACCTTATACATCATGTACCACTGTCAGATTTAAGCGGTGGCTGATTTCAACAAATCCTAGCTAGAGAGAGCTGCAGGGCAGCACAGAGGCAATAAAGGTCGGGGCATACCGGACCAGACAAAACTCAAGACGCAGGCTATGCAAAGATACTTCTGAAATAGTCCAAGACACAGTGGCAGGCTGTAAGATCCTGAGAGGCAACACATACATGAAAGGCCATAACCGAGGTGGCTGCAAGACAGTTTGTGCTGAGTATGAGTACTGAGATCCTACTGGTAAAGTGGGAGACTAAGATACTGTGTGATTTTCAGACAAACAGACAACGGCTAACCAACAAGACATTGTGGTTGTTGACAAGCTACAGAAGAAGGCGGTGGTGATAAATGTATCAATCCAAAGCAACTGTAACATCAAGCAGAAGGAACACAACAAGCTTCCAGCAAATACCAAGTGTGGAAAGAGGAAACAGAGAAGTTGTAGAGAGTCAAGGCCTCAGTGGTGTCATTGGTCATCGGAGCACTCGGTGCTGTGACCCCAAAACTGGAAAAGTGGTTCCAACAGAAAACCTCTGTCCTGAAAAGCACAATCCTAAGAACAGCTAAGATACTATGCAGCGAAACAAACAACTGTGTATTCTCAGTGTTTTTTATTTGCTGCATAAGCATAGAGTTACTTTTTTTACATAAGCTACTGTAATTAAAGTTGTGTAATATTGCACCTGTGTCTTATAATTTATAATATAATGGTGTCATATCATAGAGCCCACAATGGAGCTAAAATACTTTGCTTCCCATGACTGAAGGAGCTTCAAGATTGATATTTTACGCAGAAATTTGGAGAGGGTTACTCATGGACATTCCCCACTCAAACAGACAGTCATCCTAATACCATAGCAGTATTCCAGCTCACCAGAGACTATAAACCCATAAATAGCTTACTTTTAATTAAAACGACAAAGAACAAACACACACCTTGTAGTTGTAGAGGATTCGCTGGTCACCCCCTAAGGCCTGCTGGGATGGCCAGGATTGAGTCATGTCCTGTGTCACAGGGATTAAAGGTAAACAATGATGTCAAACTGTGATTAAAAAAAATTAAACATGAAAAATAGAAACTGATCATACGCTGTTACCAGAATTGGTTTATTTTGCTTTATTTTAGCTCTATCTTGTTTCTTCTGTACACACATCTGTTCGACATCTGACTCTCATCACAAGCTCTGCTCCCTCGCCCTCACCCCCGCCAAAGAAGAAAGCGCCTCGTAAAAGAACGTCAGCTTAAGAGTCTAGTTCAGGCTCGGTGAAGTGCATTACATGCTTGAAGTGGTTGTGATCCGTCTCTGTGTGGTAAAATGAAAACTGCATCACGGCTATATGAGCAGGTGAAAACAACGGCAGCTCATTTTCTGGAAATGCAAACTAAACACAGCTAACAGACGCCTCAAAAGAAACGTGATGTTGCTCTTGTTGTGGGATCAGTTCAGTTATTAGAGCACCAAACACTTCACAAGCTTTTGTAAGACTGAATTTAGTGAAACAGAAACTCAAGCATTTGTTTTCTAGAGGAAAGGACAAGTTATCCGTTGGTAATCAAAGGTGGGTAATCATGCGTTAAACCATAAACCACTGAACAGATTTCAACAAAACTCTCAAAAAATAACATAGTCACCAAATAATCTTTGGAGTCAATCAAATTCAAGAACAAATCAACTTTAGCAAACACAAAAATTGCTAGAAGTCTGTCATTTTTATGAATATCGCGATACAATTTGGTGTGGTAGTAGCTGAGGGTCATCTTCAGCACGCTGCGCCAAAAGATCACACAAGATCTTTATTGCAAGCCATCTTTTAGCTTAGATGTTTGTGAAAATGCTTGAGCATCATTAACTTTGTGTCTCATACTGTTGCATGTCTATTTATAAGAGCTATCTTTTTTCAGAGACAAATAAAAGAACAAAATGGAGGCAAAAAGTCCTAAAACCACTTGAACCACTTGAATTTTCTGCTGTCCTTTTTTTTTTACAAAGGAAAAAAAAAAACATTAGAAAATCCTCCAGAAGTGTGTAGATGTGAACTTCCCAAAATGTCACATCATTTCTCAACTCCACAGGGAGGATCGAGCGTGAGGCCTTTCTGCTCTGATATACGCTCATAAAAGTTTTATGAAGCTGGCAAATTTCTCTGACTCTTCTCCCCCCCCTCACACACACACACACACACACGCACACACACACACACGCACGCACACACACACACACTTCTCTGCTCCTCCCACCCACAACAGTGCATTGTGGAGGGCAAGTGTTTCCTCTCTGCACTCATCCTTTTACTTCATTATCTCTCCTTCCTCAGTCACCAAGGACACAGCCCTCACTTTTTTTCCCTCCACAGACAACAACAAGGTCTCCCAGGTGGAGCATCATGTGTTGCTATCTTCCTCTGGCCCTTTCCCAACTCAATTCCCTGAATATTTTTCTTTTCCTTCTTCTGTTTTGCTTTTGATTTTGCACTCTACCAGAGGAAAAGGAAATTAGACATGCATAGAACAAATGTTTTTACTTGCTACGATGAGAAAGAAAAACAATGTAATGTTTTATTTCTTGTAAAAAGAAAACCTAAAGAGTTCAGAGCAAAGATGAACAAATTAATTAAGTCAATCAACAGGAAATAGGCAACTATTTTAATTATCAGTTAAATTTCTGTATACTTCTTAGTCAAATGCAAAATATTCTAACATTTCTGCTTTTAGAATGTTATACTTCTTTGCTTTGTACTAATATTAGGACATTTTAAGAAAGTTGACGTCTTAACACTAAATTATTTGCAGATGAACTGCATAGAACCGTGTGAAATGCTGCTGGTTTCATCAAGTTGATTACCAAATGACTAAACGTCTTGTAAATGTATAACCAAACTACTTTGAAATGTAAAAAGAAAAAAAACTCAAATACAAGTTCATTCATTTACTGACAAGAAAAACTGTTTTTGCAGCTACTTCAAATAAAAAGTCACAGTCAAACTTGTAGAAATATACCCCCAATTCTTACCTCAAAAATGCCTTTGGCACAGCAGTTGTGTTGACTTCTTGTTACCTGCACAAAACCAAAGGATAGACAAGTTGTAGAAAAAAAAGTTAAACAGCACAGGAAGTTAGGTCTGGCAGCTGATAGGGTGATGTGTGACACCTCAGAGCAAGTTTCAAATTCAAATTCAAGATGCAGCACATCTGATTTGTGCATGCTGTGCTGTTGAAATTTAGCGCAGATGCAGACATTTAAATGGTACGCCAACAAACTGGTTTGTTTCTGGTACTAGTATTTGGTCTCATTGCAAACGTCCACGCTAAAGATTTCTCCTGCATTCACCTTCCCGCCGTTTTTTTTTTTAGTTTGTGCATTCAACACGTACAGTTTTACTGTAACTCCCACTTTCACACACATCCAGTAATAACGAGAGTCGAGAAGACTTTGAAGCTCACGCTTGACTCATAGTAATCACAGCTGCCAATACTGATGCAAGTCACTTTTGTTTTCTTATTCACAGGTAAAAGTCCTTTTCTGAGCTGTCGATGAGTCAAACCACTACGACGAAGCTGCGAACATCACCAGAAAAAAATCAGGTGAACAGCTGTTAGAGTGGAAACAAATGACTCTGCTGCAGACGTTGGCCACAAAAATGCAAGATTGTTCCTAATTCTTAGAACATTTCAAAGTTATTTGTAAAATTATAACTTTTAATGCGTTATAAAAAGCTTGGTTCTATCGTACATATTTGTTGTTTGAGTTCCATCATCTTCAGAGTCATCATAAAAAAAATCTAAAGTCTGCATGCATGTGCCACTGACTTATTAATATCTACAGATGAAAGAGAGAAAAAAAAGTCCCAGCATCGTGTGATCATAACAACTTTATGACACTTACAAAGCACTAAACAGTCAGAATATTAGTTCCCAGATGTTGCAAATCCAGGTCTATTTCTCCTCTGTACATTCACAGGGACCCCCTGTTTAGTGTCACTATTACCAAGTGCAATGTGTGTCACACATCTGTATACCACAGGCTACAACTCTGGTGCAATACCCAAATGAGTGTAACCCCCTCAGGGGCCGAACAAACAAACCACAACCCATCACAACACCTGCAATAAGCAGCATGGAGTCTCCAATAACCAGCTGTTGCATTCTTAAAGTATTTGTAACGCCTGAAGTTACTTTTTTATTATTACTATTATTTAAGATCTAATGCAAAAGAGTTATGTGGATGGATGCAAGACTGGATTGATGGTTATAAATAATTCGCATTAAATTGGTATTTTTCAAGTTTAAAAAAAAGCCTCACTTATTCACATAATTGTTGATGTTGAAAGCTGTTTGCAGGAATGATACCGATAGACTTTCGTTAACACTTCACTGTTTTATCAACGAATCCACATAATGTGTCCTTTATTTAATAACGAAGCTAAAATCCACTCATCGAAGCAGCACTTACCTGAGAATGTGCGCATCGGAGCAAAATGCAGACAGCGGAAAGTTTCCCTTTGCCACCGAGGATGGTAGGCATGTTTCCTGGATGGTCAGTGTTCTCCTCCGGTGTCCATAGTCCTCCCCTCTGCCTGTGTGTGTGCGTTTGTGTGTGAGAGAGAAAGAGAGAGAGAGTGTGTGTGCGCGCGCGCGTGTGTTTACACCGTGCAGCCTCTCTCCTGTCACTGACCGACTCAGACTCCGTTTGTGGGCGTTCCGGTGTGACGTCAGAGATGACACACGCAGCTCGAGCACGGAGATCACGACTCACCGAGCTGTGATTAGATTCAAATGATAGTAGGACTACCACACCAGGCAGACTGATGATGATGATAATGATGATGGTGATGATGATGATGATGTCAAAAAATCTTATGACATCTGGTGTTCCACTCATAAAGGCCTGGCTCCAAATTAACCCTCAGTAATGGATTGTTGCTGATGTGTACAAAACATGTTATGTTTAGGTTCTTCTGGCAGTGAGCTCAATTAAAGCCTTGTGTAAACTGTTACACAACCTTCCACATAGTTGGACTACTCCAAGAAAATCCTATAAGTAGACTCAGCAGCCTTTATTAGGCGTCACGTATCAATATGTTTTCACTCCAAGTCTTGTTAATTACAACCCCATGCCAACAAAGCTAATGTACATACAAACAAAACGCAATGGTTTGCGAATCTTTTCTTTTTTACAGATTTTCGAACATCTAGTCCATCCAAAAATACAAATAAAAAATGCAACAAAGAAGACCGAGGACTGTTGAACAGCTGGAATCCCGGATCAGACAAGAATGACACTTTACCTTCCAAAACCTCTTAAAAAATCTAACTCAGTTTAACACCTTTGACTTTAGCCGTTTCAATTCCTTTTTTTTAACACCTATAATATCAGGTCTTTAGTATATAATATATAGGCCTACAGTTTTCAAAGCAAAGACAAAATTGACATAAAACATTTTGTGAGCCAAATTACTTTTCTTGTCTCCCTTCTTTAGAAAATGTAGGTCTGCTCATCTGTCTTTCTGACATCTTGTCATTGCACACTTGCCTGCCCCATCAATTATTCTGTATATTACTTCTTGGTCTGTGAAGTAGCTCTGACTTGAATCTGCTTTGTCAACCTAAAATATGAGCTATCTCCTGACTCTGGCTCATTCTCTCTCTCTCTGGAACACCATCATGCTCTTTAAAAAAGGTTGAGAACATTTTTTTTTCTTGCATTGATTAAAACTAAGATGTTGGCTGCACGCCTCGGAGAGCACCTCTTCCCTTATTTGTTTATGGCAACTGTCAGAGAGCGCACACAGGGGCAGCCCCAGAAACCTGTCCAACATAAATACGAAATGAAACGTTTTATATTTTCAGAAATGTTTTTTGAGATATTTTAAACTGAATCACTGCATGCTCTCTTAGATTTACTTAAAAATGGCTAATCTTTGCTTGATTTGCTAACAAAACTGATTTTTTTTAAATAATGAAACAAAGTGGAAACTGAATGAACTGGAAATATATTAAATGCCTAGAGCCAGCCTCCACAGCCACACAATAGCCCCCATGGTTACAAACACATGGCGACAGGACCTCATAGGCCTCACAGGTGGCATCCCTTGACGCTGCCTGTTTAGAACATTAGCCTCAAGAGTCAACCTTCCTGACAACATGCACATCTCCTTCTCTCTTCCACAAAATGATGAATATATAGAGGAGATGGGAGAGGCTGCTCTTCTTGGTTGCCATGGAGATTCTGTTGGGTTTCCAAATTCCTGCAGGTAGAAAAAGAAAGAAAAATGACAAGTTCCACTTCCTGACAAACCATCTGTTGTTAGAGAGCCTGTTTCTTGAGACGATGTTTTTTCACCTGAACCTAAACGTGCACGTTATTGCATTGTACGTGCAAATTCATTAATTTTTTTCCTGAATACTGATTTTTATCAGCAGATAAATAAAACCCTTTAACACAGATATTTTAATGTACAATCGTGGACTTTTTATACATGGCAGGGATAAATTACTCCTAACTTTGTAGCACAAGGCTTGTAACTCAGACAGGAAGTGAAACGCTGTTCATTCATCTGGCAGTATTTATAAAACAGAGAAAAACAGATCACAGCAAACAGAGGGCGTCACCTTGTGGCCGCTGTGGGAAGTGACGCTCACTGCATGAATTGTACAATAAAACACCCACATCAACAATTGACTTAAATTTGATTTATTTTGAGTCTATCTGATTGGGGTCGTTTAAAGTGAAGTTGTGTGTTTCTGTTTTAATTTATGTGTCTTTGTGTGTAGATGGGTTCTTCAGACAATAACTTTCCCTCCTGATGTCTAAGGGTTTTTATTAGAGCCGATGTTTTGGTTCCAGCACCAGTGAACAACTGGGAGATAAAGATAGAGAGGTCAGACTAAGTTGGTTTGGACATGTGCAGAGGAGGAACAGTCAGAAGTAAGTTTGAGAAACTGCTGTTGGAAAAAAGACAAAAAAAAAGATATGAATGCTGCTCCTTTATGTGAACAGTGTCTTTAAGAAACAGCTCATCAGACAGCCAGAGTGCACAGAAATGTGCACTTTCTTTACACACAGAAGCTCTAATGGATGCACAACCATTCCTGTGACATCATACTTAGTCACTTTGACAAGATTCACAAAACGAATAAATAAATACTGGAATAAAGTTTAATAAAAAGTCATCAATTGTTATTTTATGTTATATGTTTTAACTGCTGAAATGTTTGTTGGGGTTCCAATAATCAACCCAATAGCTACCACTTTTTATATGAAAACAATTTATGTGCTTAACGGTTCTGGACAAAACTCATGACCTCTCTCTCTCTCAAACATATTAGCCCATGCAGCTCCTTTCCTCTTTGAATATGACCAAAACCAGCTCCCAGCAGATAAATAAAAGGACAGAGGTTCTAATAAACGGATGACATGAAAAAGCTGCACATCCAGTGAAAGCCTTATTTATTCGTGCCAAGCTGAGGTGGACCAACAGCTGGTTGGACCAGGCCTGTCCCTCTGCTGTGATGTCAGCCAATAGATGAGAGGCGGCTGCGATGCGCTTGTTTGCGGTCCCCTGAACGCACCACAGCGACGCGCATTTTGACAGACTTCCAGGTTATAGACGGGTTGGAGTGGGAGCGTTCAAGAAAGGAAACAGGATTTGCTGGATTTCCATCATCTGTTCCTCATCATCCGCATCCAACGAGGTATATTTAGATAGAGAGAGGTTGTCCCTCAGTCTTTCCCTGTCTCACCCGCTGCATCTTTTATTGTTGGGGTGGAGGATTAATGATGTTTATCTCCTAACGCACAGAAGACAGCATATAGTAGCCTATACGCTGTTAAAAATACCCCCCTCCCCTCTTCCAAAGCAAAAGGAAGCAGAAATAGCAGCGCAGGCTCTTTGTTGAGGAGGATCTGAACATGAATTCGGCGGAGCAGACGGTGACATGGTTGATCACGCTCGGGGTGCTGGAGTCGCCGAAGAAGACCATCTCCGACCCGGAGGCTTTTCTGCAGAGCTCTCTGAAAGACGGGGTGGTTTTGTGCAGACTACTGGAGCGGCTCGGCCCGGGCTCCACGGAAAAAGTAAGGGCAAAAACACACCCTCACCCCCTCCATACACACATACACACACACACACACACACCAACCAGCCCTCCTCTCTGCATTAACGAGCAGTCTGTGCGTCTGTGCGCGCGGCTGTCCACATCCGCGACACGGACGCGGTCTGTTTTTGTCCACTGGCCTCTCTTTTTGTCCACTGATCCATGAAACCATTT
>JAVKLF010000132.1:12413332-12423357 GCA_034783495.1 Millerichthys robustus
TCGCTCCCTCGCTCCCTCGCCCCCATACCCACTTCCCTCCACTCAGAATAACCAATCTGATGATGTGACAGTTTCTTTCTCCCCATAGAAAATCTGCCTCTAACCCTCTTTCTCTCCCCCCATGCGTTTTGGATTCCAGCGTTGTTTGACATGTTATGGAAGGGTTTCAGCTTCCCACCTCCGCAATCCTTATTCTATCGCAGGGAAGCGGTTGGCATGGGAATCTAATACTTGGCAAGGAGGGCAAGAAAGGAGGTGGAGATGGAGAGAAGGGGGGGAGGTTAAAAAATTCTTTTCAAACACACTGTCTCTGTATTTATCCTCATTTCCAGCAATGCATCTCATTTAAACTTTGATTTCACTGTGCCCTCGCGCCTGGATGTCTGCGTGACTTCACAGAAAGTTTAGGAGAACTGAGTTAATGTTTCTGCTCTCGCTCTGAGCGCCGGCGGGGATCTCTGAGCTTGTGTGTCTGTGTGTGTCATGTAACTATGCCAATGGTCTTTGGTCATTAGGTGGATGGTCATTGGTTGCCATGGAGCCTGCAGGAGGACAAATCAGGTTCATTTACAAAGCTTTGATGAGACACATAAAAGCCTCTTTCTTCCTAACACCTTTGCAAACCACAACAGTTGTAGAGTGGAAACCTATCAGCTATAATCTAATGATGGCTGTGTGTCTTGAGGACCAACAGCTGATGGGTTTGAGCTTTCAGTGAAGTCAGTTTATAAATAGATAATCTGGACCAGGACCTACTGAGTCTCATCATAATTGTTTAAATGATGATAGAGGAAAAACCTCTAACTATGCTAATAGGTTAAAAACCATAATTCAGACCTTTTGAAGTCAGGCTCTGTGGAAAGTTTATAAATATTTTTACGTGTTACATGTTGTAGGTAGCTCTTGGAGGAGTTGTTTTTCTTTTGGCTGCTTTCTTCACTGAGGGTGAAATTTGCAAAAAAGACTTGCCACTTGCTACCACAGCCTGTCCTCTTTTAACAGTAAAGACAGTTTTCTTCTGACCTGATTGATGAACAAACAGCTGATCGGAGAGGGGCCAAGACCGACAGGGATTACACACAGTCTTAATAACAGTCCAGTCCTAATCACTTCAAACAGGTAATACAAGGGCTATTTATGAATTTTAACTTTACCTCCAGACCATCGTTATATCGACTCTCCTCCGACCTTCAAATCACAACTCAAAACTCATCTGTTCGAGTTAGCCTCCTCACTCTGAATTCTTAGTTTTTAGGTTTAGTGCGCCTTTATTGTAAATTTTTTTTTTACAGTTTCATTTGTGCTTTTAATTTTGTTAAGTGTTCCTGGGTGTCTTTGAAGGTACTAACAAATGAAATGCATTATTATTTTTTTTTTACTATTATTACAGCCTTGTCAATTTCACACCGTATGGTTATTGACGCAAATGTTTTTGTGCGTGCAAACAGCAGCAGCAGTTAGCTGTAGCATTCCTGCTGCAGCCTGGGGCAACAAGGCTCAGGAACAACTTCTTCTCTGAGTCCGTGATGCTCATAAACTCAGTCTCTTATGCCAGGGGTTCCCTGTTTTCTTCAAAGCCCTTCTTTATTATTTTCCAAGCCAAGCTGAGCACCCCCACCCCCCTCCCACCCCCAATTCCTTGCTACTCCCCACCCCTTTCCAAGACCTTTATCTCTTGATCAAAAAAAAAAGAATAAAGTGAATAGTTAAAAACTATTTGGAAAAGGAAAAAAGAAGAACTGAATTATATAGATTTAATTATTCAAATAGACTTGACAAATAGACAAATTTATATGTTCTCTGAGCTGACATGCTCTCTGTGTGAGACCCCCAGGTTCAGAACCACTGTCTTTTGTTGTCCTCTGGCTTTTAATAATGGAATTTTAGTGAATTTATTTATTCTTTATTTTATTTAGGAATGATTTGAGGAACTCATTTTATTCATCCATTTCTCCGTCATGATGAATGACAAATAAATCTGATTACGAAAGGATCATCTCTTTTAGATAATGAATTCTAATCCCATTTGGACCTCTAACTAAAGGACCTATAGTTAGAACTATACATATAGTATGTTTATAGAAACCCAGTTTATAATAAGCTGAAGATAAATAAACGCCACCAATGCCCAGTTGATAAGCATCTTTGGAAAGTGAATAAGAGTACATGTCAGTTTTTTGGATTACAACTACATGCACTTACAATCGTCTGCAGAGAGTTTGGGCCTCAAGCTCTTGTTACATTTTGCAGATATTACAGGACTTGTACCCACTCAAAGACTGACAGGGTGGAACGCTGCTGCAATTCATCTTTATCCATATTTGCAAGTGAAAACTGAAGGCTCACTCAGATGCCAATCATGCATTTAGGGCAGACTAAAAGTGCTCCTGTAAAAAAAAAAAAAAAGCTACGACGTGATAGTGGTCATTAACTTAATTCTTTGTCATCATCTGTCATCAGCTTCATTGTGATTTAATCATATAGTTAGAATTTGCCAATTATGATTAGCTTATGTTGGTTTAAGGTATTTCAGGCAGAAGAAAAGCCTGGAAGAGGTTAATCAATGCTTGCTTGTTACGTTGTCTCAGTTAATGTATTGCCCAAAAGTGTTCTCTCTATTGCTCTCTTTCTCTCTCTCTCTCTCTCTCTCTCTCTCCTGCCTCTGTCTGTCTGTTTTTCAGAATAGCTCAGCCTTGGTGGTGGGATCTGGCCGCCTACAGATAACTGTGGTCTTTGTGCAACCCATTCTAAGCACATACATACTGCTCCATTCAGAGGGGGTTAGGCTATTTATTTGTCCATTCTGATCATTTACATGCATTTCCATCACACGTCCGTGAACCTGATGTGCTTATTCAGTCATGAATCTTTGTGTTTTAACGCCGCACACTGCTGGCTGTAAAAGTGATAGTACGAATATAAAGATTTTTCAATGCTAATTTAATCAAAAGTCCGGCCTACGGGGCCGCGCTTGGGGATTATTTGAACAGGTATGGGAGATGGAGATGAGTGAAGATATCCCCTGTCTGCTCTGAGCTGTTTATCAGGCATGCGGCCCTTCTCAGCATGCAGAGCAGCTGTGGCAGCTCCCAGTGTGAGGCTAAGCAGGCAGAGCTGTCATTGTTTAACGCCTCCCCTGATTAGTTTACTCTCGCCTGATTAGAAATTAATTAAAATGATGACACAGATCCCAGCAGAGGAGCAGGAGAAGGGGAGGAGGACGGAGGGGGGTGGAGGGGGGATGTAGGTGTGTGTGTGTGGGGGGGGGGGATATGCAGCGAGGAGGGGAGGGAGAGGTGAAAAGAGGGTTTGTTGCTGATGTCCATGGGGAATAGTTGAAGTTAAGTCAGGGAGCTTTTAGCAGGAGAGTGTGCAGCAGGGAGGGATTTGTTGTCGAGTGTGTGGCAAGCATGAGGGGTAAGTGTTTTGGGGCAGAGGGTGTGGGGGAGATGGGGGTTGTCGTGTGCAGGGAGTGGTGCTGTGGCTGGGGACAAACATGGCTTAATAAGTGACTCTTGTCGCAATCAGAACATCGTTTCCTCATGCATTTCAATGAGCTGGATGTTGCGGTGGAGATCAGTCTCTAATTTATTCAATATATTTTGTGTATTCACTCTGTTTATTTAATAACAAGGACCGTGCACATTAATCAACATCTCAGCCATCATCACATCAGCGCAAATATTCCCAGCGAGAGTCTCCTCTCTGTGTCTGCGTGGGTCATGTCACGGCTTCTCAGGGACGCCGGCCGCTATCTCCTTCCTGCTTATTGCATCCGTGCACACGTGGCGAACGTTGCCATGCGAGTCAGAACAAAAGGTTTGAGTATTACACCAAGACGCGATAACATCCTGGTTGAGCAAATATGAGCGCTGTAAACATTTGAGTGTGTAGTTGCAGCTTACATGTCACTCATGGATGAGCCTGTAATTCTATCTGCTAATAATTCTCCCTGAAGTCACACTCATGTTTTCCCCCACAGCTGCCTGCTTGTTGCTTTTCCGTCACTTGTTTTGTCTTCTTTGACTGTCTATTAAGAAGAGGCCTCTTTTTAAAGGAATAGTTCATCTTTTTTTTTCAAGGGGGCTTTAAGATTGTATTGTTGATTGCTGATCAACCTCATTTTGGAGAAATAGTTTACTTTTAATTAGACTGACTGTTATCCCAAGTGAGGCCAAAACTAAGGTGAATTGCTGCCATTTCAAACCCATGTCAGTTTCAAATATTTCACTTTTTATGGAATTTGTGTTTTTTTTCTATAAATGCAAACAGTAGCAGCAGGTAGCTGTAGCACTTCCAGTGCAGTCTGAAATTCTGACAGGAAAGTCCTAATAGTTTTATCAGAGTTATCATGTAACACTACGCTGTCAGGGGTGTGAACTTAAAACTTAACTTATTTAAAAACAAAGTGTTGGCATGAACGTCTACAAAATGTTCTTGTCTTGTTAATGGCAACATTCTACTTTGGTCTTAGCCTTGCTTAGACTAGCCATTAGCTTGTCAGTCAGATATAAATTGTTTCCCAAACTCAGGCTATTTGACACTGAACTACAACTGGTAAGCTAGTTGTAACCATAACACAAAATCCTTCTTTAAAAAATCTGAACTATTTCTTTAAAGTTTACCTTTTTCTCAAAAATAATCTTTAGATCTCCAGCCTAAGACGCTGATATTTATTTTTGCCTCCACTTCTTTCTCCCTTGACTCGCCGCAGTCATCTTTTGCACCGAGCTGCAATGTCATCTCCTTGTTTGCACCACCTTGTCTTTACCCTCCTCTTCTCCGCCGCATAGCTTTGGGATTGAAAAAGATGTATATACGCATGTGGATGTGTGTGTGTTCGTGTGTAATGTAGAGACTAGAGAGTTTCCCATAGCAATGTTTCTCATAGTTCTCCTAGTAACCTAATTGGCATGTGTTCCCCGGCGGTTCTCATTGTGGCCTCTCCTAATCACTGTCCCCAGCCCTAACAAGGGCGACCTACAGTACTGCTGCTCCACTAAAGGAGCACGTCTTTTGTTGTTTTATTTCGTTCTCTTTCTTCCTCCTGCCTGCCCGTTCCCCCACCCTCCCAACGTTGTAACAGAGGGACTTGTTGAGACAGCCTGATTACCACAGTCAGATGCAGAAATCGGAGCGTTTGTGTGTGTGTGTTCACGTGCATGCATGTTTATGAATGAGGTAACAGTTTTGCTATAAAACCGGTTGGATTATTGAGGCAGTCTCCTGCCCAACTGAGCATGTAAACCCTAATTGGGAAATGCTTTAAATAATTTCTAATTAGTACAAGTGTGGTAATAATTGGCGGGGTAATCTGAGCATTAATTAGCAGTGTTGTGTGTGTGTGTGTGTGTTAGTGAGTGACTGAATGAATGTGTGCATCAGTGTGGGTTGTTGTGTGTGTGTGTGTGTGTGTGTGTTGTGAACACTCAGGTCTGGATGTGCGGTTGAATAGACCCCAGGTTCCGCAGCTTGCTAATGGAATCCTGTCCACTCAAGGAGGTCTGTGGAGGAGGGAGGCCAAGACAGAAGCACCTTTGTTGGCCAAGTTGGACCGTGGGTGGCCCCCCTGCCTTCAGACCCTCATTTGTATCACGGTGGGCATCCAACCCCCCGTCCCCCCACTCTCTCTTATGACCCCAACCTTATTTAACAGCTAACCCAGCCTCTGAATCCCCTTCACCTCGGCCAGCCGTCCCAGCTTCAGCCCCCACCACTCACCACGCACACCACTCTCATCTTCTTTTCTTTGGCTAAATGACACGTTTTATTTTCTTTGACCCAATATGCTCCCAAGCCCTGCTTTCCCCCATCCCCCCAACCCCCACGTCCCCTCCCCCTCCTCGATTTTACTTGTATTCTTCTGCCACTTTCTTCTCTCCAGTCACGTTCACCCTCTTCTACCCTCCCGCACATCTTCATCCCTCTTCCCTTCTTCCTGTGGAGGAGAGGGCGAGGAAGTGCTCGGCTCTTGAGCTGTGTACTTCCACCTGGTCGGCTCTCTAATTACTGCATACATTCTTTCGAGGGTAAAAAATACGGGGGGGGATGAGGAACAAGAAGACTCCAACCACTTGTTGCTCTAAGCAAAGGTTTTATAGCGGTCTTTTAACTGATATCTTTCTGCAGGAAAACCCTGAGCTTTCATGTGCTCACTGAATTTAAAGATTTACTTTGAAAGAACATTTTCGGTTCTGTTTGTCATGCTGTAGCTAGTTCCCTCTTTGTCACATTAAGTCCACGCTCTGAAGTTTTGTCTTTCACCTTTTAAATCTCAGCAATCCCGTGTTTCCCTATTCAGTCTGTCACCTTTTGCTTTCTTTCTCCTTTTGTGACAGATGGCTCTTAATGCCACACCAATGGAAATCACTAAAGAAGAAAACAAACCTGCAGGGATTATTATCCCAGGAGACTAATTGCACGATGTCCCAAACAATTTTACAGAAGCCTGCTTTTAGTAATTTGTTGTTCCAGTGCTCACAAAGCTGGAAAAGTGTGTCTGGCATGCTGCACTAAAATATGTGCTAAAGGAGCTACAAAATTATTCATAAAAATATAATGTTATAAATGAGTTTTTTGCTTAGAAAATATTGAGATTTTTGCAGAAAATGTAAGACTTTTGTACTTTAGAACAATCTCTATTTTTTATTATTAACACAGACTAAAAGTGAATGCAGCTACATTTGTGAATACAAACATACATATTTTCAGCCTTTTCAAGCTTTTTGAACAATCTCAATTCACTGAAAAAGAGTCTAATTCTGACCTGATTGATGAACTAATGACTTTTCCCAGAGAAGCTAAGACCAATCTGGAATATTGCTGCCTTAAAACAAACTTCAGATTAACCGTTAGCATGTAAATTTGGTCAAAGTTGAACTTTTTTTCTCCAAACGGGTGTCATTCCAAGAGATATAGATAATAATTGTTCACAACTTTCTTATAGAACTCCACTTTAAAAGAGGTGAACTGTCATTTTTAACTTATCTTGCTCCTTGTTGCATTTCATTGGACTTCATTTTGTTTCCAAGAGTGATGAAACACAGTTTTATCTAATGATGCTCAAAGGTACTTATCACTTTGTTGCTAATCTGCTAAGTGAGATCCATTTGCAGAAAGTTGTTGATTTATTATAGACAGACCTCCTCAGATTGCCGGGTTGGTTCAGATTGAATGGGTTTTTTAAAAAACTGCCCTATTTTCTCAGAGATGTATACTCAGACCATGAGCCTGGTCTGGGTGCCTGGCCCTTTCTGTGACATTTACTGGGCTGGTACAAGGACGTACCCTTTCTCCTTCCCTCCTCGTCTCCCATTCCTCCCAGTTAATCAGACTGGTGTGAAAGGGAGTCTGATAAGCCCATTGTCTGGGTGACAATATCTTGGTGATAGGCCGCTTTGGCCAACTGGATGATGCTCCGTCCCTTCTCCTGCATCAGCCCATCCCATATTTCCATGCTTCGTGTGGCTATGCCCCCCACCCCTCTCCTTTATCAGTCCTTTCTCAAACTCTTACCCCTCCTATGCCTTCACTTTGTCAGCACCCCACCCCCTACACACACACCTTTACACAGCCCCAACTTTCCCTCCCTGACCCGTCTCTTCATCCTCCACTCTGCTCACCCTGCTCTTCTCTCTCCTTCATTGAACACTGCAGAGCCACCAGAGGGAACTCATTAGTGAACTGCTCCCAGGTTAATTGGCTCGCCCAAAGAAAAGGACTGAAAAAGAAGAAATGAATGAGAAGAACACCCACTCTGTCCAGGGAAAAAAAAGGGAATCGACCTGTGTGTTTCTCACTCTGGCAGCTTCTTTAAACAGTGATGCAGCTGCTGTCAGGCCAGATGTGATCCTCTCCCACTGATTAGCGCTGCAGCCCCGTTAACTGTGCATGTGGACAGGTCGAGGCCTTGGCCCCTATTGTCGGTTTTATCTACCAAGGAACTATGTAACAAACCTGCACGGCGCCCCATGTGACAGGTTCACGTTTCTCTTTGCAAAGGAAAACGATAATATCAAGCTGAATTGAAAGTGTTATCTGCCAGTTATCTGTATGAATCCATACAAAGATGCCGACTGTGGACTCGTGTGCATCTGTGCGTCTCTGTCCATGAAAGACTCGCCAAAGTGTGCCTCGAGGCCCTAGAGGTCAAGGTCCGGCCCCTCGGCAGTCTGAAAAAACTTAGGGAAATGACTCTTCAGGGAGTGTGCCATAAGAGTGGTGCTTGTGACAAAACCAGGAGAGTGTGTGTAGGGTCTGGAGTGGTGTCCATTCTTTAATTAGCCACACCACTTCCTGTCACCTCAAACACAGAACGTGTCAACCAGAAAACATCTGGCCTCACTAGATCAAAATAACAATACAAGCCATGGTTCACTGAGTGGAGCCTAGACTAGGTGGTTTATATAAACACTATTAAATATTTTTCTTTTTTCTTTCTTTTTTCCAATATCAGTTCCAATAGCATTATTATGATATTCCTGCTGGAAGTGCCACTAGCTGCATAAGAAGTGATACAACTAATTGCTATTTTTCCTAATTATGTTTGCAAAAACCCCATAGAAATTCCATATAAATAGTGTGTAATGTAACATTGATGGCAATTTAAATTTTTACAAAGTAGTGTTCACATGAACTGCTTTAAAATTGTTTTACTTTGAGGTGGTTTTTGCCCCCCACTCCAACCCCAACTGAGGTCAATTAAAGAACTACAGCAGGTAAGACACTGCTTATTCATAAACTTTTCAGAACCACGCGGCCCCTCCAAAAAAATCCCCTTTAAGCTGAAATCAAAGTGTTTGAACAATTAAAAGTTACCAAAATAATCAAATAAAACACATCTTGACTAAAGTAGACCAGCTGAATTAATATAAATGAGAGCATATCGGCTGATTTTATAATGGTTCTTTAAACTTCTAACACACCATTAAACACATGTACCAACCATTATCATTACTGCTGTTGCTTGTTTAGTGTTCAGTGTTTTGTGCTCTTAAGTATAAAACCCTTTTTTCACATGCAGTGAAAGCCACAAGCCTTACAATTACTGGGCCGACTTGATCTGCTCAGCTACAACCGCTGATCTAACCTCATAAAGAATATTTATGGCTTAAAATGCAGGACATATAATATAATATAATATTAAGTAGCGATGGAATGCCTCATTAAGTGGGATATAATACACTTCTTCCATATTTCCCCCGCTTGTCTGTGGCCCCTTTCCCTCTTGTTTTCACAGGTGAGAAGATAACACAATTGGCTCTTTGTTGAGCTTCAGCCAGATCAGGGATCATATTTAGAAGATGGGGTTGAGACTCTCTCCACCTGACAGATCGATGAGGGAGGAGGGGAGGGGAGGTGAAGGGAGGGGAATCAGGGATTTAAGCAACAGTGTTACTCACAAGCTCATCGTTGGTCATCTTCACTTCTCCTCTGGCTCTGCTTGGTTAGTGTTGGACATCTCTGCTCGCTAACCCAACCCACCACCAGCACACACACACACAGACACACACACACACACACACAAAACCTCCCTCCTTGTCTTTTCAGGGGGTGCATAGATTCATTGCCATTATGTGTCAATCATTGTGTGTATGTGTGTGTATGAGAGGGAGGGAGAGGGAGAAACGAAGAGTGAGCTCTTGCCTCCAGTGATTAGCTCTGTCAATGCCGGGCTCTTGCTGCTTACAGAATAATACAGTAAGGCCTTGAGGAGCGGGAGGGAGAGAAGAGGAAGGCGGTACGCCTGTAGGCCTGTCGGCTCAGCGGTCAATGGTTTGTGTTATCACCTGTTTGTGTGTGTGTGAAGGACAACAACAGCTATATTTACGTTTTTTTTTCTTGTGAACTCTCTGTTCATCTGTACATGTTTTTTTTTTTTCCACTTTGTTCGGCGACAATTTAAATAAGTCTGAGAAGAAGTCTTAATGAAGATCTGAGACGGTGACAAATATGTATATGATGTCTTCATTTTTAAATCAGCTGGTCAGTTAGCTGCATGCACCTCCCTTCTCCTCTATTCCTCC
>JAVKLF010000132.1:12443557-12454604 GCA_034783495.1 Millerichthys robustus
TGTTACATGACACTTACTAATAATTTAGTATTATCTGTAGTTACATACAAAAATAGAGGACAAACCATAAATTTGGTGTTACGATGTCTATTAATTCTTCTGCAGTTTATCAGTGACTTATACTGGGTGTTTTGAAGAAATTGTGGTGGTTTTCTATGTTTTTGCCTCTGCATGAGGGATTTTCTGCTTTAAAGCTCAGGAGGTTCAGCTTCCATCTGAGGTTTGATGGTGTTGTAACCAGCAACTTCTTTACTTTATTGAAAATCCTGCTAAATGAATAATTTACCTTTTTAATTAGTCAGACCTCTTTGAGCTAAATCATCTGTGTGACAACTTCTTGTTTTTTAAGCTTAGCGTGATGTTTTTGGTAATTATCATGCTTTGGAGATGATTTTTGAAAAAGAGAAAACACCTTACAGATGCTTTTCCATTCTGAATAAGACCTGAAAATATTTTTTTTAAACTTCAGATTCTCCTAATTCTAACCAGGTTCATGTCTGTAGCTGCAGCTACGTCTGAACCATCTACTTCCGCTTAATCTTTACAGCTCTGTTTTTTTTGCGTTGTCACGGTCAAAGGGTTCAGATTTTTTTTTATCTTCAGTCCGGAGTACATGCTGCCACTTCTCTCCTCGTGTCAGATTTTTTTTATCTTTTATAAATTTATGTCACTATTTCTTTACAGCTTTTTTATCAGGGGAATTGGCCACTTATGTCCAGATTTCTCTGGAGGGTAAATAAGTGTCCCCCGTCTATTCTGCTTCTTGCAAAATGATGTCGCTGTGTGAGGTGATTCTTCCCATTTTGAATGGATGTCAGCTTTATGTGTTTGTCACTCTGCAATAAGCTGTTTGATGTAGTTTTTTTTTTTGCTTATTGTAGATTTTGTGCTCTTATAGAAGAACTTACTTCTCTGCTGGGATTTTTTTTTGTCAGACTTTGCTGATTCCAGGTGATTGTTGTGATTCTTGTTTTCCTCAGCTCCTCCAAGATGCAACATGGGATTTTATAGGATGAACCACTCCTTTTGGCATTCTTTATTTTTCAGTTTTAATTCCCTAAATAGACTAAATAGACTTTTGTTGAGAACTTGCTGAACCTCGAGATACATCCTACATACATCATGTGGTGTGCCAACTGAAACACTCCCGTCCATTACCAGTCTAGTAGGTAAGGTCACTTTTCACCTTCTCCCCAGGAGAGGGGACACCTCAGCACACCTGTTTTTCAGTAGTCATCAGTGCATTCACTCAGGTTTTCCTCCTTTTTGTTCTTTTTCAAGTAAAGTTTTGTCAATTCTCTTGTACCTTGCAGCATCTTTTAGTTTTGTTGTTGCTGTTTAATATTATTTGCCTTACTTGGTTACTCAGACCGTAAAGCATGTGTTTGGACCCCAAGCACACTGACATGACAATTTACCTTTTTCAGTAACCCAAAAACGTTTTACTAATTACAAAAAAGAAAAATACATTTCATACACACTGAAACAAAGTTAAACTCCTGAAAAGGTTTTTTCTATTTATCTTTGGGTGTACAACAGTCTTCTAAGTGATTTCAGACAGCCTGGTATCATAAGACGGCTGTAAGAACATCAGTCTTGAGCACAGAAGCATTGATATTTGCAGTGTTTTTCTCACGGAGGTAGCTGTTGGTGTAGTGTGTCCAATTCCCAGGGTGTCTTTCCAAATACTGTCTCTGGGAACAAAACCAGGCAAATAGCCCTGAAATCTATCATATAATGGTCCTACCCTAATGACTACAGGCTTCAGGATTAGGACAATCTTTGAGTTCATCGCTGCTGTCTACCTTAAACTCTGATTCTTCTTGTAATTACAGTGTCATCCCCAGTCCCAAAGTCTCTTCACTCTTCCGCCATTTTCTACTGAACAGGAAGAAAGTTCCTTTAAAAAGTTCTTCCTTGTGTCTAAAGTTGCATATTGGATCACCCACACTTAAGTTTCTTTTCTTGGTTCAAAGTCCAGCGGCCGCCTCCTCCGCCCTTTCTGCCTCACCTGTGCTCACCTGTGTCTGTCTGTGCAGGCGACTGAGAGCCGAGCCACCTTTGGGACCCGCTGATTAGGACATTAAAAATAAATGGGCTCAGTTTAAGCAAGAGGGGGGTGGTGGGATGGGTTGTTTGGTGGCACTGTGGTATATATTTCTGTTAATTTTTCTCCCGCCCTCTCCCTCCTATGCAGTGACTGATCTGGCAGAATATGATAGCGCGGGCTGTCACGGTAATAATTAGGCCCATTTTCCATGAGGTCATCTTACAGGGATGCTGGGCGGCTGTGGTTCACACACAGGATGCTCTATGCCGTTCTTGCCCCAGAGCCCCCAGGATATGATCGTCCACACAGGCCAACAAAGCATCACTCTGCAGCAAATGAGAGAAATACAAAACACCTACAATCTGTTATGGACTGTGTTTCCCAATGCTGGGAGAGTTTAACTCTCTTGGTGCTTTTGCAGCTGAAAATCAAAGAGCTCCGTTATTATTATTTATATAATATTTTTTTATGAAACTGTCACCAGTCAAAAATATTCAACAAGATCTGTGGGAGGATCGAGATGTCAAGAGAATTATCTGTGATGGATGTCATCATGATGAGGCAGTTAAATGTGAAAACGTCTGAGTGTGTCTAGAACCTGAAGGTATAGACATGGAAGTGTTTGGTAATGGCTTCGTTACCAGAAAGCCAACAGTTCCAAGTCAGAGCGCAACATTTTTCACTTCCATTCAAAACACTCCCTGATCGGGTCAACAGCTGCAGGCTAGAATTAGAAATCAATTATTCAGCTTCGACAAGCTCATTAAGTCTCTGAATAGGATTTTCTGTTCTGAGTCTGCCTGCTCATTTCTCCTAGCTTGCAGTTTCTAATTAGTATTTCCTTTTTTCCGACCCCTTTAAAGTTTGACGGGAGTTTGGTTGAAGAAAATAGTGGGCACCGACTTAACACTAGCAGGGCCTGCTGGCCCTTTTTAAACTGTATCATTATCTGCAGAAGAGGCTGTATCGGTACATTGGAAAACATCAGAGCGTGTTTGCTTTCAGTTTGGGCACTGTTTAATGATTGGTGTGATCAGGCTAAATTAAGCATTAATAATCAAAGGAGTGTAATCTGGGTAAATTAAGCATTAATAATCAAAGGATGACTGGAAATTATCACATGCCGTAAATGAGGCAGCACTAATCAGCAGTAAGAAAAGGGGGCAGGAGGCCAGAAAAGTATTTTAAGGCGGAAAATGGGAGATTGTATACTGCCAAACACATTTGTAATCAGCTCCTGGTGCTAAAATGATTGATGTTGTCATAGAAACGTCCATCCACTCGGTTCTGTTTGTCGGCATCCTCCAAATGAAGCCAGACGAAAAAAAGCTTTTTGTAACATGCATCACCTGCAGTGCAAGAAGGCATATTTGCAAACCAAGCCATCCCTTGTTTTGTCTCGCCGAACTGCATCCTCCCATCCCTCCCTTTTCCCCCTTCTCTTCTCTCTCTCTCTCTTCTCTCTCTCTCTCCCTCTCTTTTTCTCCTCCCTTCCTCTCCTCTCCTCATTGTGTGTGTCTATCTGATCCCGTGGCCTTTTGTTGCGCTATGAAAGGCCCGATGCCACACTCATTATTTTCTCCTTTATCTCTCCCCACTGCTCTGATTAGAACAGTCGCTCCTGACAGACGCCCTCAGCCAGCTCCTATCCATTACACTATGTGTGTGTGTTTGAGTGTGTGAGAGTGAGACATGTGAAGCTACTTACCTATATAAACCATAAGTGTTTTCAGCACAATAAATGCCTGTGATACAAAAGAAATACAGCAAAACGTGTAAGAGGTATTGCTTGAAGGAGGTAAAATTGCTTTGTTTTGATAATTTAGGGGGGGTTGTTGTATTTTTTTGTAAAATTAAATTATTCTCTGCTGCACATGCACACGTCGCTTGTGTTTTCTTGTCACGCTCATGTGCACAGTAACCATTGCAAACCACTGCAAAAACGACCAGTTCAAGTTAAGCTTTTGGTGTTTGGTGATGCACGGTTGGGAACAAACAAAGTCTGAATGTTGTTATAAAACAGACACATTTAAGGATGCGTGTGTTGAACTGATCATAGATCGTCTTTTTCAGTGAAAGGTTTCCAATAACAATTTTGTATTAGAGCAAATGGGAAGTGAGCTGATGATTTAAAGAAATAAATCACATCTTATGAAGGGATGAACAATTATACAAAGCTTTTTGGATGACCTCAGTTTGGAGTTTAATTTTGACTGGATTCATTAAAAACTAATGTGAATTATTGTCATCTTGGGGGGGAAAAATCCAATATCAAATATTTTATAGTGGTTCTTGTGACTCTTTTTTCTTTTAAATTGTGAAATTGATTACAACGACAAAGTTTATAAAACTGCATTTGCAATGGACAGTTTGGCACAGTTTTAAGATTGGTTCATCCATCCAAAGCACAGAAATTGGCTCTTATTGACCTGGGGGCATGATGAAAGTGTTTAACTTCGTTCTCATTGTAGCTTTGTCGACCCAGTCTTGGCACAAGGCCTGAGCCAAACATTTTCTCACAGGAGTATGTGCAAAGTATTGTGTGATTGGTCAGAAGTTTGTAGGTGGGTATATTTATGTGGAAAAGTGCTTGGACAGCAATGGTGTCATTTTGTTGGCGACCTGGATCGTTTTGTGGAGCAGTTAGCTGAGGCAGAAAGTGTCCATCTACACGACTTTTCCAGACACACTAATAAAAGTAGTCAAATGGCCCAAAACCCCTTAATGGATAGCACTCAGCCTAGATACCACAAAGAACGATGTCTCCTTTGATGGCCCAGAGGTGGTCTACACATGGGCCAGTGTCACATAAACCAAATCACAACTAGGCCAATTGTGGTATGTCATCTTAAAAACAATGTCATCTTTGCTAGACTTGGCCCACATCGAATTGATAAACCTCTTGGCGCGCCACCATTCAGCAAGAAGTGCCAGTTTGACACCAGACCTGGCCCACTCCTCTCTGCTATGTGGAAGGGGTCCATCTGCTGAAAAGTCTGGCGCTCTATCTGTGACAGATTTCTCAGGTGTTGTGGAGACCCCGGCAGGAGGAAAACTGTGCTGTGACGTGTACTGCAACGAGAGGAGTTTCCCAGGAGCTCTACTTTGTGTGTTTCACGAACTATGAAAGGTGTGTGTGTGAAAACAAACATCACTCAGCCACGCGACCGCGAGTTTGTTTGGCTTCAGATGTAGAACGAAATGACCCTTAACACATTATGGTCTTGGCGCCTTTTAAACTAGCTGTTAGCTCATGAATTCGGTCAGATTTAAACTCTGTATTTTCAAACTGAGGTCATTCCAAGAGCTTTTTACAACAGGTAAGATATTGATTGTACATTAACCTTTTCACAGAACCCCACTTCAAAAGATCTAAACCAAGGAGTTGTCTCTGTGTGTAAGAAGTTTGTAAGAGTATATTTAACAACAAAATGAAAGATGTCAAACACCAAGTGGGCAAAAAGAATCAACAGGGATTTTAAAACATCAATCACTAATCTCCAATAAGACGTGTGCAGGTAAAGATTTAATTTATGCATGAATCACTCACTGACTTATAACAAACACTTTAAACTATTTTCCAAAACAAGAAAACTAATGGAATAAAAAAGCCCTTTTACACATTATTTTCTTATAGGTGCTCTTCTGCCCAGAGTAGGACTGAATATGTCATTATCTTTTAAATTGTTTTATTATGCAAAAATGAAGCAGAAATTTGATGAAACTCAGATGGATTCACCTGAGTTAATGGAATATGAGTTTAAGAGGAAACTAATTATCCCAGTTTAGCGGGCAGTGAATGTATTTCTTTGCGAGGCCTGATTTTAAATGTAAACATTAATGGCCTCCTTGATTAGCATAAGAATGTGAGTTATTGTCCTGCTGTTTCTGCACTGGATATGCATCTGTACCACACAACACACACACACACACACACACACACGCACACACACACACACACAGACCACAGGCTTTAATGCACCTTTTATTACCTGTCTTATCAACACACGATGCCATTTCTGTTATTGTTTTGCTAATCCATAAAAATTCATTTTGACAATCAAATTACAGCTTTAAGGACCAGTGACATTATTGCAACATTTTTTTTAAGCCTGCAGGGAATTAAATGAGCGACAAAAGCAAGCTTCAACTTTTGAGGTAAAAGGGAAAAAAATTTAGCATGAGTACACGTGAAGAGGCAGAGTTATTTTGATGCTTTATGCTTTCTTTGGGAATGTGAGAAGTGGTGTTTAAACAAAGGAGGAAAGGAAGACACGACAAGAGAGGAAGGAAACATGGAAGTGAGACGAAGAGCTGATTTAAGAAGAAAAAAAAAGGGCGATGGGGAGAGTTAAAGGGCAGGTGAAGACGGGAGGCTTTGACTTGAGGCCTCCTGGGGATGATGACCTTATTTTAAATTCTGGGTGAGGGACGGCACTTTGGCAACTGAAGAGCCACCCACACCACCCCACCCAACACTCAGATACACACACTCACACACACATAATCAAACACACCTTTATGGCTGAGTCCAGGAATAGAGAGCTCCCCAGAAGTCCTGCAGCTCACTAAAAGGCCAAGCTGGTGCTCCTGTCGTTAGAAAAGCTACACAATAGATGACACTTAAAATCTTCCTCCATGGTTCAAGACTCTCAGTCCTTCTATCGTTTGCATCATGATGGCTGCTTTGCTCCTGGTGCTTCATTACTTATATACAATATATGAGATTTAGCCTTTCTGTGCACAGTGTTAATGCAGTTTTTGTCAAAAACAATTCTCCAAGAGAACGTTAAGGCCGAAGGTAAAAGTCTTTGAGTCCCATATATAAATATAGTGAATTTCTGGGATTTTCTGGTGAAACTGTATAAAATCATCTGTAGTTGTATGACGTTTGTGTTGGGGGTTGCTATGAGAAAGACATTAAATACAATATCTACAAAAAAAATTAAGGGTATCGTAACACCAAATAAATGCAGTGAAATTGACTGGGCATGTTTTCTTGACTGAATAAGGACCTTTATTATGGGGTGCTGCAGCACCCTCTGCACGCCTGCTTTGCACGGCCTTGAAAGGGAGAATGCTATATGAAAATTAAAATTAAATTCTTCTAGCAGCAAGATGTGCTTCTGACTGCTTTATTGTTTAATGCTAAAAGTAAACTGCTTTATAATACTTAACTTTATCACAATAAATATAAATATATGCTGAAGCTGCAGCGTTTTCAGATAGATGTAAATACTCTTTCCAAGTTACTGTCCAGATATTTTAAGAGGAAATTATTAAGAAGAAGATTAAAAATGTTTTATTTTTCATTTATCCATCTATTCTGTTTACCTGCATTTTTTTTCTTTCCGGGCCATGGGGGAGCTGGTGTCTATCCAGCAGCTCTTCCCTTGTCTGTGGTTTCCAGACGTCCACTTCATTTCTTTTTACCTCCATGGCTCTGTTTTGCTGCCGAGGCTCCAATTTTGTGATGAAAAGTGTAAAAACACACACGGGTAGCTAAATGTGCTGCTGAGTGCATCAGTGTTAACAAGGTCTAAGTGCAAAAGTGGTTAACTTTGCTTCTCGGGGTTTGCCTCCTCCTTCTTGTCCTGTATCTCGTTTGGTCATCTGAATAAACAAGAAACATCATTTTAATCCCTTTCTTTCCCTTTTTGTTTCATCGGTCTCTGCATCTGGCCTGTGACAGATTTCATCATCATCCTCAGAAAGACTTTTCCATTAATGGATCCTGACCTCGTCTACTTAAAAATCTTCTCCGCTCCAAGGCTTGCTTTTTTTTTTCTTTTTTCCTCGCAAATAATTCCTTGACCCCTAACACACGCCCCGTCTCCCCCCCTTCCATTACACGTTTGCACTCCATGTCCTAACTTTCCATTTCACCGCACCTCCTTACTGCAACCCCCCTCCCTCCTTCCTCTATAAATTTTCTGCTCCTCTCACCTTACAAGAGCCCCCCTCAGTTGTTTGTGGGGGCTTGCCTGATAGCCATTAGTGTTACACCCTATTACATCAGTAATGACTGACTGTGAGCTCTAATTAGAGATGTGTTAGGGAGAGCTGACTTACCTCCCCACCACCTCCTCCTCCTTCTGCTTTTCTGCAAAGCTGTTACTGTGACTCCATCGCCGTGGCGACACCATTAGCGCAGCACCTCTAAGAGTAGCAACTCATGACTGTTAAAACCATTATGTTTGTTACAGACCAATCAGAGGGGAAGGTGTTATGGCTAATTGATAAGCCGAACAATGTGTAAAATCTTGTCTCTAATTGCCCTGCGGGGGAAAAAGAGAAAGCGCTCCGGGAGAAAGAGACAGTGAGAGAATGAAAAAAAAAACAGGAAAGAAAAGAGGAGAGTGTGGAAGTGACTGGCGTGCTAATTTTGAAAATCTGATATTTTTCCACTTGAATAATTTAGGCTTACAATATGTCTTCATCCAAACATGCTGCCGATTTTTTTTCCTTCCTCTCCTCCCTCTTGAATAATGGGATGTTTCTTCTGGATTTGTCATCTGTGATAAGATGATTATCTGAAAGGTCTGTGGCACATTGTGAAGAGAGTCTCGCCTTCTCTGCTGGAGTAGGTAATCCTGAGTAATAGCATTATGGACACAGTGTTTTCCTAAAGCCCATGATTATCCACCGCTGTTTGCCGTGGGGATTGACACTGGCCTCCCTGGTCTCCCTCTCTCTCTCTTGCTCTCCTCTTTCTGCCAACTCCTCTTCTCACCTCCCTCCTTTGGTGTCATCCTGTCTGTGACTCACCACTCCACTGAGCCCCTCACATGCTCTCCTCCTGCAAGAGTAGAAGATGAAAATAGAGCACATGGTGCAACAAAAGAACAAATTGCTTGTAGACAAGAGTGCCCCGATTTGAATGACATGTTATGCTCGCCTTAAAAAAAAAGCACACTTTCAGGTTGGCAGCTTTGTAACCTGTTTTAAACTCAATACAGACAAGATGCATTATGGTAAAGTAAATTTTCAAGTTTCCCTATGTCAGAGCTGCTTCTCCGTCCATGCATACATTCTGCACACGTCTTTTCATTCTGCTAAAATCTTTATGGTACGATAACATTCGAAACGGGTGAATCCTTACCCTGAAATCATCAGAAGTGTTTCATTTAGGTGTTTTTCAGGTTTTTCAATAACGCTTGGTTGTAGACAGTTGACCCAGTCCTTCCTCAACCCTCCTAGATGATCTGTTCTACCGGACCTGCTGTCTTCCTTATCCCAACATCTCTCCCCCCCCCACACACACACACACACTCACTGAACCTACTTTAACTCAAATAACCACTCGGTGTAATCCCCTGTACCCGATGTTCTCAAAAGTGGTAATGTCGTAGTGAACAAATGCAGAAGCTGCTTTAATACTTTTCAGTGAGAGTAATAAATATAAATTCTCCAACAGGGTTGAAGAAATGGCCACATGTTTGTTTTACATGTGTGCCTTAAAGGAGGAGTGTAGATGTTTGGAAGTGTGGTTATGTGGACAAGCAATGATCAAAATGATCTTACCTGTTGTAGATAACTCAATCTCAGTTTCTGCCACATGACAAAGTCTCTTCCATGTAGTCTCTGATTCTGTGGATTGGTGTACAAGAGAATGAATGAGACTTAAAGAAATACTTTGGAGTAGATTTTGTAGAGGTTTCTTCCTGTTAAATAGAAGTTGTTACTTTCCACTGTGACCAATATGTCTGTTAGGGATGAGGATTGTGATGAAGTGAAGACTTGGTGCAATCTTCTGATTTCTTTAAATTAAGAACTTTTACTAAATTGCGTGTCTGTATGTGAATGTATTGAATTATAACAGAAGTTTCAGTGACTAACTGGATTTCAATCTGGGTCTGTTTTGAAGTGAATTAGATTTATGAATTAAACTTGTTTTTGTTTTTTCTGTAAAATGCCATGAAATTACTTTTGTTGTAAACTGAATAAAAAAGCTGTGAAAGAGTTACATACATGCAGCTCACATCAAACAAATTTTCAGGCAGAAATATTTTGATGTCTCCCTATACTGGAGGTTATTCCAGCCTGCTGCTGCTATTTGTAAGTGATCACAGAGTTATATGTAAATATGCATGTACAGTAATAACAATGATTTATAGAATGTTCAAAATAGAGGTGTTTTTTTTGGACTGCAGTGATTCATTTTGGTCTTGATCCACTTAGACTTGTCAGTCTGGTCACAATTAAACTCTGACAGAATCTGTTCAAAGAGCTATCTGTAACAGGTAAGATAAGAATTGTTCAGAATCTTTTCTGCAACCCCTTCCCCCAAATTGTTTGAGCTGTTGCATTGAAAAAAAGATCAAAAGCATAAAGCAATAAATGCTGCATCATGCTTAGCCAATGACTAAATCAGGTGGAGATGTTTTTTTCTGTAACCCTTTTCGCAAAATAAACTTTTTATTTTGCTTACAAACTTGTCACCTCACCTCCAGCCTTCAATAAACAGGTGGATGTGAGAAGCAGCCAGTGCACCTGTCAGCAAGTCAGAGAGAGTCTGTCAGCTCTGACACCGGGATGCTGCACCATGGCACCCAAAATGAAGGCGCTGCTCATTCTGAGTGAGCTCCTGTTTGCAAAACAATCACGCGTGAACTGTGGAGTTTAGGCGTAAATGAAACCGTGCAAGGAGCACTCTGCTGCATCATAAAACTGCGAACCTGTGTTTAATTAGGAATCCTTTAATTAGCCCAGCTGCGTGTGGCAGGATTGTGGATTTGTTGTGTAAATGTCAGTGTGTGCTTCTCCACCTACAAACTGTCAGAGCCGCGCGCCTTTGAGCTGCGCAGGTTTGGGTACTTTGCGCCTCGCAGTTTGACGCTGGAGTTGGTGATTCCATATTATTATTATTACTGTTATTTAAAAAAATGATGCACAGCCTCCACAGTCTTTTGCCTTCCTCCTCTCTCTCTCTCTCTCTCTCTCTCTCTCTCTCTCTCTCTCTCCATCCCCTTTTTTTTTCTTTTTTTCTTTTTTTTT
>JAVKLF010000132.1:12473180-12486276 GCA_034783495.1 Millerichthys robustus
CACACACACACACACACACACACACACACACACACACACACACACACACACACACACACACACACACACAGAAATGTACACTCTTGAGAGATCCTTGGTTATCACACGCTTCCAGATTGTTCTGAACTACTTATGGAAAACACACACACACACGCATCTCAAGATGTGGCCACTCTTGCCAATATGAGCCCAGTGTTAAGAACAGTTGTTGTCGATGTGTGGTTGTTTTTTTTTAGCATCTTTAAATTCCTAGCGTTGCTAAGGTGCTTTGGGAGGGGATTAACAGAGGCTGGCGCCGATGAGCAAGCCTCACAGATTTCCTACCAGCAGGAAAAAGACAAAGAAAGAGGGGGAAAAAGGAGGAAGAACAGCAGAGGGTTAGACAGCAGGGAAATGGCAGGAACAGCTTGTGTAAACATGATGACTTAAGAGAGGTAAAGAGGTTAGAAACAAATTAGGGATGAGTAGCAGAGGGTGAGGCAACAGAACAGGTATTCTAAAGGAAGAGGCCTAAACTTTTGTACAGACACGAGGGAAAAGGCTGTCTCTCGATCCCACGCTCTCCTCTCTGTTTCTTCCCATATCTCTTTTAATACCCCAAAGGCAACAGTTTCAGATCAAGACACTTTTCTCGCCACTTCAAACAGTGTCAGCATTCAGGTCACGCCGATGTGCCCTGGAGCATCGGTGACTTGCGCTGTCTCAGGTGAACGTCTCCCAGCGTGTCCTTGATGACACTCTCTCCCTTTCTCCCGTCTCGCTGCTTTTAATTAGTGTGGCAAGCGAGGAGGGGGAGGCGGACAGCTGAGCCGTGTTTACCAATTATCGACGCATGCTTTTAATATTTGTGCAGTTGGAAAACGGCGGCACGCTTACACACAAACTGACCTCAATTTTCAGCAACATCTGCAGATGCATTCTAAAGACCGAATGTGGATTTGTATCCTTTAGCCAAAGAAGGGGTTGTCTACATTCTTTTTTTTTCTTCTTTAATCCTCTCCTCAGGCTCAGTTTTCTCAGGTAAAGTGTAACTGGATGCGGCCTGTTTGTCGAATACAAGGCACTTGACCAGGGGCCAGCACTGCTCCTCCTTCATCTCCCGTCCCCTCCCTCCCCCCCTTCCTGGGTAAGGTTACCCCTCGGGTCCTCCCTCTCCTCCTCCTTCCCACTACTTGAGTAGTGGCAGGTAATGTATTTTGCTGTGTCTGAAGTTGAAGTTGAAAAGCACGTGTCTGTACATTTGTACCCCATCCAGACAGGTGTTTGTGACTCCGTCAGGGCTCAGCAGCTGGGCTCCTGTAACCGTGCCTTCCTCGGCCACGCTGGCTAATGTGACTGAGTTGGCTGAGGGTGCCGAGGCGGCTGTCTTTCAACCACTGATCCCTCAGAACTACTCATCTGATCAGCTTGGCTCTGCGCTTCGCGGCTGCCGGGGTCACACAACCCAACCCAGCGGGGTCAAGCAGCTAATTACAGATCCCTGTGTCCTCCGCCTCTGTCACCACTGGGGGTGGGGGTGGTGGGAAAGGGTGGATGAGAAGAAGCCCGAGATGGGAAGAAAAAGAGAGAATATCGACTCAGACATCATGAGGTCAAGAGTGAAGATAACCAAGCCGCATGTTTACTCTTTGTCTGTGAAAAGAAGGAGAGTTTGCAGTGTCATCTCATCTTTTCTAACCCTCAGGCAGGAACAGAACACCAGACCGATGACGGTAATACTGGTGTGACTGGATGTGGGTTTCTGTATTAGCTTCACATTTCCTTTGTATTCCAAGTCTTCAGGAATTGTTATTGCAACTTAAATAGATAGTTAAGATCATTTGAAGTGGGTTTCTGTGAAACGGTTATGAATACTTAACATTTTGAGAAACCTCAGTTTGCAGGAAAACATTTTTTTATTGACTTCCAATTAAATGTAGAATAAATTTTAAAATTCTGTTTTTTGTTTTTTCGAGCTTTGAATGGCCTGGCACCTAAAATTTATTTATGTTTTCCCTTATCCATAATCTTTATCTTATCTGAACAGCTCCTTTGGGATGTTCCATCTTCTACAGTAGAGCTAGATTTGTTATAAGAACCACAGCTGGAGCAACTATTCATTGTTAACAAGGTGTGCCCCTTCTGCTGAAGCATTTAAGATACAGTTAAAAGCAAATAAAGAAAATTGGTTTGGCTTTTAATTAATATTTTTATTTTATTTTTACATAATCAGAGAAATCCCATTGAGATCACAGATCTCTTTTACAAGAGAGGCCTGGCCCTGAAGGCAACCTATCATACATGGTTTTGGTCTGTGGGAGGAAACCAGAAACCCACGACAAGAACATGCAAACTCCACACAGAAAGACCCCGGGTCCAAACTGGGGATCAAACCCAGGACCTTCTCACTGTGAAGCACCAGCGTTAACCACTTTGCTGTCACGCACCATAATTTTTAATTCTTTATGTAGAAAAATGTTGTCTTTTTACATGCTTTTTACCAGTTTTTTGTTTTTGTTTTAATTGATTTGATGTTTTTTGGGGGGCGAGTTTTTGTGCTTTTCTTAATTTTTATGGGTTTAGTGTACACAAAATGAGTCATTTTGACTTCAGAAGGTGACGCATGTTTTCATAAATAAAGATGATTTTGCTCAAGCAGAACTATGATATTCCTCTTTTAAAATGCCCCAGGCTGCCTTGGAAATGCTACAGCTAACTGCTGCTGCCACTATGTGCATTTGCAAACACCTTGATGATATTTGAAAAATTCAGATATCCTTTGAAGAGAGCAGCAGTTCACTTTAGTCTTTGGCCGACTGAGACTAGCTAATGAACTGAATCTCCAAACAGGTGTTATTCTACAAAATGTAAGACATTTATCTTTTCCATCAGTCAAAAAGGTCTCTCGCTTCAAAGTACAGTATATCGCCACCAACAGCATATTGAAACAAACTCTTCTCTGTCATTTCTTCCAGTCTGTCCTTTGTGCTGTCACCACTGACTGAGCTGTGGGTTTGAAGGATGTCGCGTACTGGAACCAGCGGGAACACGCGCGCGCATGCACAGATCAAAAATAAGTACCTACCAAACCAGTATTACATTATATTAGGCTGCAGGTTCATTAATCACCATTGCGAGGGCTTCTCAGCCGACGTAGGAAATTAATCAAAGAAGGGGACATTAATCACATGCATAAACAGCAGTAGTTACACCTGCGACAAAGCCATCTGATTTAAACGTGTTGCTCCAGCCTGTGTTAATGATGCCACCCAGGGCCAGGCAAAGCAACCTCTCTGCCATCACTGAAACAATAATGCACTAACTATGAAGCAATTTTCTTACGTGTTGTGAAGGAGTATGCTGATGCACATTGCATAGGGGTCAGTGGGTGTTGCAGCAATTACCAGGTGCAGCTTTTTTTTCTCACAGCTTGACCACTGGCTTTTTCGCTAACTGTTGAAACGTTTGTGGAAATTAATCATATTTTTTCAACCAGTTTGACCCCGATCAGTAAATTATTAAAATGAAAGAAAGGAAGAAAAAAAAAAACAAGATGCTGGAGAAGTTTGAGTTGCAAAGTTGAAACATATACTTGTACGTATGTTGTGTAAAACTGTACCATTATTTAGGTGGCATCTGCAAGAGGAAAAAAAATAAAAGCATCACCTGCAAGTGTGGTTACACTGCCCTCTTTTGAATGCACTGCGGTGTTTCTTTGGAACACATGTCAAGTTGCTGTGACAAAATCTCCTTTGAATAAATGGGATTCAGAGAGATGCAACAATTAAACATAGAATAAATTTTAAAATCAAACATGACTCAGTAAAATATAGATTAAATATAAAAAGTCCAAAATGAATCACGTGTTGTCATCTTTGTTGTCTTTTATTTGTTCAGCAAAAACTTGTTTAGTTTCCGTCAAGGAAAAATGAAAGAAAACTTGTTTCTTTTTTCTCTTACATAAAGAAAAATATATAAATTATAACTAACTTTATGAACCTAATATAGTTTTATTAAACCAAGACTATAAATTTGTCTTTAGGCGAAACAGATCATTGAACAAATGTGAAGTGTCCATAAATAATAATCATGCATTTTAATCACTTCAACTTTAGATGTAAAACTAAATTAAATGTTTTAATTCATTTAATCTTGTATGTTGCTGAAAGAGTTGTGTAAAATATAAATATAGAACATTATAGGCAGGATGAACTGTACTGGGAATGCAGAGAACTCTCAACAAAGTATTTGGTTTGTCTTTTTTATAAGAAAAACAAAACAATTTCTCCCCCTCCCATCATGCTTGCTATTGTTCTCCCCAAATACTCAAAAAGCAATTTCTGTCTATCACAAAAAACCCAAAATATCCAACCCCCCTGACATCACAGCTTATAAAAAAGTAATTTTTAGCCACAGTAAAAGTGAAATATAGGTCCAACTGAGTTTAATAATGTGATAAATAGCAGAAATCAGGTCAGTCATCGCTTTACACAAAATGCAGGTCATGAACATATACAACTGTTTTCAGATAAATCTTTGGTGTTTTTCGTGACTTTTACTTGAAAAGGTTTGTAGTTAAACCATAAAATGTGTTTATTAAAATGTCGTTGAGATGTTGCTGAAACAAGGATTTTAACCTTTTTTGACTAAAACACTGAAAATTGTTGCAAGAAAACTTCCTTTTTGTGTCTGATCTTTTTTTTTTTTTTCAAATGGATTAGGGGTTTCAAGAAGAAATTATAAAGTTATGATGTTTGAACATTTTTGTCAGGGCATTTAAGACTTGTTCTCAAGTTTCAATAGAATATGGTCTAGACATTTTGTTCTGCCATCTGGTATAAGGTTATTAGAATAACGTTTGTGAGTTTAAATTCTCTTCTCATGTCCTTACAACAGCCACAGCAAACATTTTTAATCCCATCAAGCCAGTATCAAATGTTTTTTGCTTAATTTATTTAATTTGGAGAGGAATTTAATGTCAAGTTCCATACAACAGTTTCTGGTTTCCTGTAATGTGTCCTCTGCTGCGTCTCTGAGCTGCATCCCTGAGTTAGTAAGTTGTTTTGATCCGTTGTTAGGCTCGGTCTGCCCTTTAGTCAGACGGCATCATGCTCCCCTGCAGCTTGACTGCCAGCTCTGCTAAACTCAAATCACACAAGAAAGGTAAATCAAAGACTTGACCTAATTAGCAAGTGAGTCGATGGATCACCAAAGAAGGAGCAACAGACAGTAAAAGTAATTTGTTTCCAAATGAATTCTTTCTGCCAAGTTTTCCACTGCTCTCTGTTTTTGCTCCTGTTTCTCTATGCCTCCCTGTTTTTGTCTCACTTGACACCTTCTTCAGTGGAGTCACGTGTCCTGGTATCCCAGCAATCCATGGCCATGTCTTGTCAGGGAGGGAGAAAGTCTATCCCAGGGTGGAGAGCAGAAAGTCTAACCAATGATGGGGTGGAGGAGGGAGTGAGGAAGGGGACCAGAGACAGGGGACAGATAAAGGGGGCGGATCGTGTTCAGGCTCCTGGGGACAGGAGACTTGGCGTGGTACTGCACTGCCCACCCAACATCAACACTCTCAGGTTCCCTGGCTCAGATGGGTCAGATAATCACCCTTTCTCCGTGGGGACCATCTGGAGGCAAGGAGGGAAGGGAGGGCCATATTTTCTTTCCATATAACATATATTCAATGATCTTCTGGGAGGAAAAAAGAAGCTCCACTTTTATTCCCCTCCCTCCCCTCTGACAGCTGATTCTGACATAACATCCACACACGAGCACCCGGTCCAAAGGAAACATCCACCACATGTTCACGCTCACAGCAGTGTCGCCTCTCATCCCCGAAAGCCTCGAGTTTGATTGATGCTCTGATCCTATCCTCGTAGAGATCAGAGGCTGGCCACTGTGATTATCATCTCACCGTGGTAACTGAGAAACCTCTAATCCCATAATAATCCTTCACAGTCAGTCAGCACGAGGAGGGTCCTGACCTCCTGCAAGGAGAGCACATGTACACAAATACCACGTGCACAAAAACGAACACACATTAGAGGCAGTAGGTGCCAAAATACACAAACTCTTTTTGACTTTTTTTTTTAAATAAGACTATGTCACAAGTACAGCGGCATTTTTATTTTCTGACATCTTCACCGCCTCCATGGCTACTCAGGTTATTACAGGTGAAACAAATCGTAACAAGAAACGACTTGACTAAAAAATAACCACAGTCCACTTCCGAAACGATGCTTACCCGTTCTCACGTGTTCAGCCACAGTACTCTTGTTTTTGCTGTTTCAAACTCATGGCCTGTGGGCCATATTCGGTCCTTGTTACAGTTTCATCTGGCCCGTGAGATGATATTTTCTAGGTTTTGTAATGTAACTCTGTGACACATAGAGTCTCATTTTGCCCTGAGCAGATGTCACATTGCAGTGAGCCAACTTTCAAGCCAAGAAAACTAAAACATTTCTGTTATCTGTTTGATTCTGATGCAGAAACTACGCACATTTTGGTAAAACAAACCAAATTCTCAGATGAAGTTGCAGCCAATAAAAGACGTCAGTGTCTGACTTAAGCTAGTGTGAACATTTAATTTCTGTATTCTGTTCATTTTAAAGTAGATTAATAATAGCTGTGTGTTTAGATTTATGTTATTTATGCTTTTCCTAAATTCTAAATGTTCTTGGAAAATGTGTTTATATACCTCTTTATGGGTTTTATGTTTTTTCTTTTTTTTGGCCAACCTAAGTTGGCCAGAAAATGAAAACTGAGTCATTTAAGAATCTTGCTTGTAAATAATTTTTCAGCTCAGGCTTTTTGCAGAAATAGTAAAGACAACTATAAAGTTCTTCAGTACAAAATGTAAGAGGTTTGACACTAAAAGCTCAAATGTTGTAAAGAGATATGGTTTACAAGCTCTGAAGCAGTTTTTAAGACCAAAAAAAATGTTTTCAAGGTGCCCCAAAACACTTGTGTGGAAAAAGAAAACTGAGTCATTTAAGAATCTTGGGTGGGTTAGATCAACATTGGGTTTTTTTGTTGTTGTTGTTGTTTGTTTGTACAAATGATCTAATTATGGAACAAACAGCAAAATGTCTGATTAAATTCTAACATTTTGTAATGGTTACAGAAACAAATACATGTTATTTACCTGCTAACTTGACTTGAACATCAGAAACACTCATAATATTTTAAAACATTTTCATATGTGAATTTTATGTGTTTTTTATGCAAGGTAAGGAATTATTGTGATGTGGACTTTTAAAAATAAGTTTTTCTTCTCCTAGATTTATTACAATTTCGCATTTCATTCTGTCTGCAGACTGTTTTTATCCCCGTCAAATGGCTTCATTTAGAAAACCAGATGCTTAATGTTAGTTTGAATGTAATATTGCATGCAGAGGTATTTTTATTTTCTTAGTTCATTTATTTTTATTTTTCCATTCATTCATTTTGCACCTGAGTTGTTTACCCTTGCTGTTTACTGGTCTCTCCTCCACCTTCACAGCGTAGCGCACGAGCTTGGAGGCAGTTTGAGCCACAGCCTTTCAGAAGAAGTGGAGTGATGCCTGGTGCATGTACATGAAACCTCGGCTACAGTGAGACGCGCTCGGCAGGGGGTCCCGGAGTCAATGGATGTCACTGTTTAACAAGCTGTTACAGCTCCGCATATAGGCAAGAAGAGGGGAAAAAAATGAAGACAGGACAAAGAAAGACTCTGCAAGTCTGTGTGTGTGGATATGGTAATAACACATACAGACTTGTGTGCCCCTTCAATTTGATAACATGGTTAGCAAGCTGAAGGGGCACACACCCTCGTGCACACGTGGCAGGGGGTCCAAATGGGTCATTATTTTGCTTCCTAAGAAGAAATTGGTTGCTCCGCTTTAAATTTCTCTTTCTCTGACGGCAAAGTGTGCCACAATGAGTCTTTGAACATCCTGATATACAAAATATCCTACAATTAGATTTGACAATTTGGATTTTTCCACAATGCGTGAAAGTTTGATGTTCGTTTTTTACCTGACAGAATTGTCGTTAGATTTTAAATTTTTTTATATTTAATGCTTTAAATTTCCATGCACAAAGTTCCTTTCAAAGGCACAAAAAGCTTGCTGTGATTTTGACTGGAGACACATGTAGGGCAAGAAAAGTAGAAACGTTTCAAAAACATTTTCAAATAGGAGGTTGTTTTGTTCCTTTTTTTATTCTTGTTTCACAAATAATAATCATGAAGTATCTAATGAATTAACCCAACTATGCATGGGTTGTCACGATATATGTAGCAATTCCTTGTATAACACACTGGAATCAGAAAAAAATAAAGTCATATTTGAATGAAATTGCTTCATGGGGAGATAAAAAGTACAAAAATATAGCAGGCGTATCATTACCTTCCTAAAACAATCACCTAGTTCATTTTGTTCAGGTTTTTCAGGAAACACAAAAATGTCATATGTTAAAGTTTTGTTTACATTATTTGTGTTTTCTGAAAAAAATGGATAAAATAAATTAGACTATTATTTTAGTATATCAAAAATACACTCAAATATACACAATATCAAAATGCTACTCAACATCTTTCATCTGCCCTTTAGTTTTCGTTTTCAGTTGTTGCAAACTATCCATCTATCCATTATCTGTTACCCGCTTCTTCCTTTCAGGGTCACTGGTGCCCATATCCAGCTGTCCCAGTGTGAGGGGCGGGGGACACCCTGGACAGGTCGCAGGTCCATCACAGGGACACATGAGACAAACGAGACAAACAACCATTCACTCTCTCACTCACACCTAGGGACAATTTAGAGTTTCCAATTAGCCTAACAGTCATGTTTTTATGACTGTGAGAGGAAACCCGGAGAAAACCCACGCAGGCATGGAGAGAACATGCAAACTACCCAGAAATGTCCCCAGCTGGGATTCAACCCAGCAACCTTCTTGCTGAGAGGCAACAGCTCTACCAACTGATCCACCGTGCCGCCCTTGTTGCAAACTAATGTCTTTAAATTTGTTTTAGCCTCAAAGTTGTAATACCTTTGAGTTTTGACCTTTTGACTTTAATTTCACTCTTGACTGATTTAGAATTACAAAAGTAATTACATACTGAAAAATAAATACATTCTCCTGAGTAAAATGAAAGAAAACACTGTTGCATTTGCTTCATTAGGTAAAACAAAATGATGACAGCTACATTTTGATCTTATGGCACTGGTATGTTTTTTAACTTTAGACAAATTCATTCATTTCTGGCCTAACTTCTATTTTGAAGTAAGGTCTTTAAACATATTCTTGCTGGGTATCTCAGATCTTTTGATGAGGGATTCTATGAAAAGATAATGAACGATTAACGTCTTACCTGTTCTAGATAGTTTTGTTTTAACAATCTCAGATTGGAGAAATACATTGAAATTGGAACATGCTCGCACCCATCTTCTCCCTCGCTGTGTCCCAGGTTCTCACACAAACATACTGCAGGAACACTTCAGGTAAAAAGTCCTGCAGCTCACTAACACCGCAGGCCATCACGTTTTTATGACTGGTCTCTGTGGTGTAACTACAGCGCACATCCATCTTTTCAGCATTAGCATGATAGATGTATTTTTCTTACTGCCATTAGGGCTGAAGCAGTACGCAGTGCAAGGCTTGTGTATGCTAATGTGCCCTCTCACACCTGCAGTTTCCAATTACCCCTGAGGAACGGAGCCAAGACTCAGTTTGCAGCCAGCAGCAATAATATGAGTAATGGCAAAATTGCACAAGTCCTTTTGTGGAAAATTGGGGGGGGGGGGGGGAGAAATCACTCAACAGGAGGTTGGAGAGGGCAAAGGAATAAGAAAGCAGAAGGACACGTGAAAGCAGAAATTTAGAGGTTCAACCATTTTTATTTTCCTTAAAATTTGACTTTTCCAGCTTATATCAACACCAGCCTGTCTCTGAATACAGCGCTGGTTCTTATAGATTTATCATGACTGAAGCTCTACTTTGACAATAACAACAGCTACACTCTGCTCTCGGGTTTAGAACAGATCTTTGCTTTCACTTTCCTCCCCTCTGCATGCCAGCAGCAGTAAGACTGAGCTCTCCCAATTTCATCTTTTCTCTCCATGTTCCTTGCAAAACCCACAGCCAGTTATGCAGATTCGTAATGACCACGTGACGCACAGAGACAGACAGATGATACTTGATAGGACTATTTTCAGCGCATTGAGCTGCTGATAGCTGCGCGTGTTGGACAGGGTCCTGGTGGCTGCTGGCCTCAATAACAGGGGGCGGAAAATCTATCACCTTCTTGACAGCCGTGTGAGAAGCCACGCCCATTTACTTTTCTCCCCCTCCCTATCACACACCAGTCTCTCTCGCCTGTCCTGTCATTTGCAGAGAATATTCTACAGATTTTGCGTGCAGGAAGCCAACACATTCGTGTCATAGCCACGCATACATGTGCATAGGTGGGCAGGAGGCACCTGGAAAAGGCTTTGGCAGGATTAGAGAGTTGTAGGAGTTGATGAGGAACACATGCTCAGGTCACTGTCTCACTCACTACACTGTTCCTCCTCTCTGTGCTATTCTTTTCTTTTCCCTTCTATCCACAAACCCTATCTTTCTCTCCCTCACGTGTGTGTTTATGTGCGTTAAAACTGAATATGTTAACAGGGTGAGGAGGGGGTTACCAAATCCTCAGAGAGGACTTGGCAGTTGCTCTTCCTCCCTCTCGCTTCGATGCTTCGGTCCTTCCCAAATCCTATTTCACGGTGCCAAGCGTGCGCTCTCTGGGATCTCGCAGCTCCGCTTCTCCAGACGCAGGTTTAAGCCCCTCTCTTGGCACCCGCAGGCCGGGCGAGGAGAGAAAAAGGCACATTGCGACGAGCGTCAGCGTCGCCAGAGACTCCAAACACACACCTATTATCTTTAGCATCCTGCGGTGTTCACTCACACAAACCTTCACAAGCTGCACGAGGCACAGCTGCTCACCTCTGACATGGGGTCAAGAGGTCAATTCCTCTAGGCTGATCCACTCATCTACCTGCCAAATCATCCAAACAAGCAAACAATCACTGAACACACTCCAAAATTCCATCTGTAGCACATCGAGACCTCAGCTTGGTGTGACTGCAGCTGCTTTATACATTAGTAAACAGCAAACAAAATACTTTAGGCTTAATTGCCACCTTCTGCTAAAAAATTGTTCTCCCATGAAACAGGGTAAATGTGAAGAGTCCTCCAATTACAGCTACTTTAACCAAGTAATTAGTGGTCAAATTACCTGAATCTCAACCCAATGAGACCTGAAGCAAAGAAATGTGTTTCTCAGCGTCCATCAGGCTGCTTGTGTGATTTTTAATAATGTCCACTAGATGGCAGCAAATATCTGCTTTACTTCCTTCTCAAGTCAACTGAAATGCAGATAAATGAAATCAGCTGATCTCACTGCACCCCTGCTTGTTTATGCTGATAAATACTTCTAGGTCTTTATGTTTACCTTTGTAGAACATTTAGTGACTTGACTCAATGAATGAAAATTAGAACTGACCTCAGTCATTTTTAATTAAAGGTTGTTTGAAAGAATGGATATTAGCTACCTCCACAGTTTCAAATTAGGATCATCTAATAATAAGCGGAGATAGAAATATAAACAATTTGAATATACCTTGTAAATGATCTTATGCACAGTTGGTTTATAACCTCGTGTAAGGTCACAAGAACTCCAGTGAGTCAAGTGATTGAAACGTGTTGAGGATGAGTCTCAGCTACTACCACACCAAACTGACTGAGTTATAGGCATTTTTGTGTTGGCTCATGCTAATTAGCTTTGGGTGATAATAACATTAAGTTTTTAATGATTTACAAATTTTGTCTGAACTGTCTATAAAATGCTAAACACTACAGTACCTATAATTTACAGTTTTTATAGCTTGTAAATATTTAATAAAAAATATTTCTAAATCTCTGCTCTAAAGCAAATCCCAAAACTTTCTGACACTTCTAGCATATTGAAAATCAATGTGGTTGTTTCTCCATATCACATACCTCGTAGTCTTCATTTTCCAGATTCAGGGAGTTTATATACTCATGTGTTCAGTATAATAGGATCCCAGGTTTGTGCTGACGACAGAGCAGTGTCAGCTGCTTGCAGGAGCTGTAATGATGACAAAACGTGGAAAACTGGTACATAAAATCTCTTATATAAATATTTTAAAAGTGTAGCTGCACTCTACAACTTGTCAGCATTTGGGAATTGGTTGATTTACCCAAATTCTTTCTCTCTCTCTTGCGCTTTTACAGTATTATTCCAGCAAATGATCTCTAACTGTATTGTGCAGTCAGCTATTTTGAGTCAGCTTGTGCTTCATGAAACTAAAAATACAACTCAAAACTGTACTTTAGTCCCCATGACTCTGTGTGCACCCAGTTTCTAAGAATAAACAGGAAGTCTTATTAGTGGCTCCAGCACATATAATATATATACATATAGCCAGCTAAAATGAGGTGCATTTTGGTTCATGACTCAAAAAGATTTTAAAATTACTTTTGTATTAATACACAATAAGGAAAAACATAAAATAAGGAAAAATATGGAAAAACTCTAGAATTTAAAAGCCATTGTTTTAAATTCATTGTCTTTTGTATATCAAGAATATCATCTTATACATTTAAATAATACTGTGCAATGTACAACACAACGTTAACATCCATATAATTGCCCAGGCTGATAACCAAAGAACATCTTGTAATTTATCCACTGAGGCAAACTTGTCTCAGTCCACAGAATCCCACCCTGGGGTTTTGTGGAAGGGAAACATCCGCATCAAGGATTAACAGGTCAGGAGCTGAAAGCACTGGATCCACATACATTATTAATAGTGTCTGGGCTAATTGAAAGTCTTAACACTGCAAATGAAATGTCTGGAGCAGACATCACATTTTACTGACCCCTGCTGTCAGAGGATCCTCCTTCTGGATAGATAGAGATGTAGTTCATTTTAGACTTTGTTTTATATATACATAAATATAGTTTATGAAAAGCATGATTCACATTATGTCTGTGCTGATGTGTGTGTGTGTGTGTGTGTGTGTGTGTGTGTGTGTGTGTGTGTGTGTGTGTGTGTGTGTGTGTGTGTGTGTG
>JAVKLF010000132.1:12489929-12528285 GCA_034783495.1 Millerichthys robustus
AATACGGACATATTTACATTACTTGATGCAAACGCATGTCTGAGGAAATAGAAATAAGGACATATATATATTTCTGCCCCCGTGACCCTGAACAGGAAGAAGCGGGTAAAAGATAATGGATGGATGGATGGATATATTTCTGCATTTATTTCCGATTATGACAGGATCGGTCCTCCATACATGCACAGCCTGTTTCCTATCCTTGCTCTTTGGTGCCCTTTCCTTGTCTGATAATGTTAGCGATGGCGTGATGGCTCAGACTGGCACAAACGGCGAAAAACACACGTTCAAAGGAAAGAAATGCCGGTCTAGAACATTTTTCTTTTCTATTGCCACTATGACTTCTACATTTTCTTATATTTAACTTGACTTCCCCATGTCTGCCTTCATAATGCGCCTCCTTTACATCTTGTCTTTAGATAAAACTTACGTCTGCCGAGACCTTTCACAGAATCAACTGATGAGGGAAGAGAAAGGTTAGAGACCTCTCTCTTAGATCAAAGAAGTGCCAGCAGGTGCCAGCATGTCGATGGGCTTAAGGAAGGTTTCCAGCAGCTCTTTGAGTCGCCTGGCATGTGTTGAAAGCCAGTGCGGTGCCTGCTGCATTCCTGTTTGCCACATGACAACTCACTGCTACAAACTGTTAAGGGCAGTCTATTTCTGTCTCCTTTGCACCCCATGGTGCTGGGTCCCGGCTGGAGAGATCCCAACTGTAGGTGACAAAAGCGCACAGGATGTGTCAGACCTGAGCTTTTCCTGCTGGCCTCCGTTAATGTCAAAGAAAATGGTCTTTCAGCTGAAGTGCCGGCTCCTGTAATGACCTTAAACCCCTTTAGCGCGACACAAAGTCTTTTTGAAAGCCGTTTTCAAGCACGTGTGAGTAACATCGATGTCAAACGCTGAAGAAAAAAACAAAAAACAAAACATCGGCCTGTTTGGAATGCAGATTACAGTGGCAGGAGAAAAGGCAGAGAGCAGAGGGAGTGAAGAGGAGAAGTGGCACAGCTGGATTAAAGACTTATGTAACTGTTGGATCACAGCGAGTCAAGTGGGAGAGGGAGCTGGGACATCAGCAGAATACAAATGTTATCTTTTAAAAGTGTTCTTCTCATGTTGAGCCTTTGATTTTTTTGTCACAGGTATTAAGTTATTTGCGTCATCGTGGCTTTGGGTGGTTTTTGTCACTAAATGTTGACAAAAGAGCTCAGAGCTTATAGACTTTTTTTATACGTTATGAATAAATATATTTTCTTTCAAAACCAAAGGGACTTTACTACAAAGAGCAGAGTCTTTAAAGTACTATTTAAACCTAAGTAAAAGCACCAAGAAGATTGTAGCAATACTGTGTGAACACTTGGATTTCCTTTGAACACAATCCACACGAGACACACTCTGTCCAAGCAAAGCAAAAGAACTGAACCAGGATTCAGTTCTGGTAACCCAAACTGTCACCGCATCCAAACCGAGAGAAACAAGACATCTTATAATTCTAATCCATTACAACAACAATAGATTTAAGCAAAATCATTTGTAATTTCACCTGATATAGTGAATGACGGGAGATGTATGTTATTTGAACACGTTTTCACATCGTATTGCTTGATTTATTTTTGTTTTTGCTCAGGGCATTGCTGACAAAACAAGGGACTTTCTGGGTCCAAAGACACGTTTTGTGCAGTGAAACTATAGAAGTTGAAATGCTTATCAGTACTTCCACAGTGGAAAATGTTTAGTTATATTTTTCAGTGCTATTACGTTATTTTAAGGAGCAGTTATGTGTTAGAAAAAATGAAAACGTCAAACAATGGACAATAGAGAAGACGGCTCTGCTCTCTCTGGATTGTTCTGGTTTGGATTAGCCAAAGCCTCAACTCTTATACAACTTTTATACTTTATTCTCTAATACAGTTGTGGAGCAGACTATCATTAATCAAGGTGTTTAAAAGGTTTTCTTCTTACAGATTTTTGTTTCATCCTTATAGGTAGATGTGGATAGTTTAAACAAAATTAAGGTCAACAGACTCCATCTATTCTTCTCAGAGTACTTTCGTGGTCCGAATAGCCCGTCTTTGATACAAGATCGTGGTAAAAAAAAAATTCTTATCTTGGAAATCACTTCCAAAAATAATAAATACTGTTTGGGCTTTTTATAGCACCGTTACTAGTTATTTATAAATAACATGCCTCTTCTCTTTTTATAAACCCTGAGCTCACGCAGAAAACTGTCTGCTGGAGAGAGAGCCCGCCACAGTTCTGTAAGAAAGCTGCAGCGGTGTTTACATTGTGTCATTATTAATGGTTGATAATGATGTAAAACCAGCCTCTTTGGTAATAAAGACAGCCTCCATGTCCTGTGACCAGCCAGCAAGCTAATTAGTCTGATGGTGCAGTAGAGTGAAAAGGGAACAGAGGGATGAGAGTTGATACAGATCAGTGGGGATTAATGATCAGATAACGGCAAACCACAACGCAATCTCTCTGTTTTCCTCTGTCCCCTGTCCTACAGTCACACTCTGTCAGTGTGACATTTGCTGCCAGGTGATTGTGGGAACAAACAGGCAGGAGTATGAATGGTGGTATCACAGCTTGAGCAGAAAATCTGGCAAAGGTAAAGGCTTCCATTCAAGAAGCACTTGAGCTGTGTGTGTAGTTGCTCATCTCTTGTATTATCTTTCAGGCACACTTTGTTTTCCTTCTTGTTGCCCTTTTCACTTTATTTGTGTCACGCTGCGACTCTTGCAGTTTGTCCCTCCTGGTCTCCTACTCCTGTGGCTTGTTGCCCTTTTGTTGGTTTCCCTTTGCTTTTTTTTCATTTCACAGTGTCTCTCAGGGTCATGTTGCCTCTGCTAAAGTTTAGAGGGGGGTCTTTAGTCCTCTAATGGCTCTGACTACATGTCTATTTTTGTTACACGCCTGTTGACAAATAGAAGACAAGTTTAGATCTGTGATTCAGTGCTTTTCACTAAGTAATGTTTCAGGGTTTTTTTTTCCACTGGGATGTTTCCTTAACTTTTTATTCATCCTACATCTAATTTTAATATTTTAAAACAATATTTTACTGCAAACACATCGATCATAATAACAGCAGGTAATTTGTGTTATTAGCTACAACTGTGCTAAAATATTGACAATATTTAAAACACTGAAGCATTTTGTTTTTCTCCCAGAACTTTTCTGCAAATAGTCAACACTTCAAAATCGCTTTTGTACGCCGTGTCAGACAGGCTGCTTTCCCCCGTGGTTACGCTCTCTTACTGCCCACACAGGCAGCAGCTTTAGGTGTTTATGTCCCAATATTCTTCTTTTTATGTCCTGTGGAGTTCTTTTACAACGACAGTGTTTAATCAAGGAAGTGTTTGCAGTTGCGGCTCTAATTCCCATAATAAATTATGCAGTTTTAATACTGGGAACAAAAAGTATGTATTCAACTTTTTCTGGAAAATTATAGCTGTACCCACTAGAGCATGAGTAGCAAAAATGGTTTCCGTTGTCACAAATGATGATGATAATGATTTATGTCAGATTTTAGCTTCTTAGTAAAGTGTTGGAGAGCTTCTGTGACATCCACTTGTACTGTATGGACTTTTCTACAGTTGCTAAGTGCATGCTTCAGATCAGTCAAAGGTTCATAGCTACTACAGATATTTAAGGTCTGCAACAAGGTCAACTTTATTGTTTTGGCTCTTTAATCTGTTTTTTAATTGACTTTTATATACAAACCTATTTATACAATAGTTGTGTTGGTATTTTATGTTGTGAAAGGGAAATGTCCTCAGTGTTCAATGTTGTCAGGCATCAGTATGACTGCAGAGCTGAAACATAGGTAGATCTAAACACTGTTTAGACTAAATGTATTTGCACGAGCTGAAAGTAGGAATGAATATATCTAGACCACAATGCATTGCAAAATACTGACTTTGAGCATGTGCATTTGTAACTGTAAAAAGGTCAGTAAGCTAACTGATAACAAGCAGATCAAAAGTGTTAGATGAGATTTAACTCAACTTCTTATATCTGTTTTGTTAATGTTTGTCTTCTTTGTCAGTGTGAGGGCGAGGAGAATTGGGTGGACAATCGGACGGTGTACATCGGGCATAAAGAACCTCCTCCGGGAGCTGAGGCCTACATCCCTCAGCGTTATCCTGACAACCGCATCGTCTCCTCCAAGGTGAGCGAACATCAGTCAGTGCCACAGCATCCTTTGACATCTCACTATTCTTCTGTTTCATATTCAGACAAGCATGTAATCTTTTTTCTGTCGTGTCTTTTGAAGCTGTGCATCCCAGTGTTCTCTAGAGAGGAGGACGTTTGGAATGTGTCATTGTTTCTTTCTTTGTTTCAGTCTCAATAATAATTTTCCTGCCTCTTTGTCCCACAGTACACCTTTTGGAACTTCATCCCCAAGAATCTGTTCGAGCAGTTCAGAAGGATCGCCAACTTCTATTTCTTAGTCATATTTTTGGTCCAGGTAAATGTTTCATCAACGTCTCTCACCTGTTTAATCAGAAACAGAACAGAGAAACCTGAAGGAAAGGTGCTCTTTATTTGTATAAAAAGATATTACCTTTAGAAATATTTGTAAATCAGTTTTGTTATACAATGTCATTGATTGGCTCTGGTTGTTTTGCTATCTGATTTAAAGGTAGCTTGAGGCAGTGACACATATACAGTACATTCAGTCACTTGCTGTTTATTTATTTATTCATTTACAATTTTCTTCGAACACTTTTTGTATAATCGTGTGTAACAAATGCATCTTTAGTTTGTAGCACATATCCCATAGATCTCCTTTTATTCTGCTACCACTGGACACATTTTAATGAAACTTGAAGGAATTGTATGTACATCTACAACTGAATTTGTGTGGATTCACCCAGAATTAAGATGGCTGCCACAGCGAATTGCCCTACGCTAACACAATAACGGTTACAATGTCATCAGATATACAGATACTAAGCTAAACTTTGCAGTGCTAGCTAAAAATCAAGAACAACATCTACTCCAAGCTGTAACATTTTTGCAAGATCTCGCAATATTGCATGAGACCACATATGACAATCTTTACCAGGATTGATCAAAACGATTGATCAGCTTCTTCTCATCATAAGTTAATCTTAGATCATAGCTCTGTCTAAAAACGCAGCGAGCGATATGAATTTCTTCAATGAAATGAATGAACCCTTTGATTTTATAAGCTGTAACCAAAGCTGCCCATACAACCTCAGCCTTGTCTTTCTCTGAACACCCCACCCAACTCTTTTCTTTTGTCCCCCGTTTACCCTCCCCCAATCCACATCCTCCTCTCCCTTGCAGCTCATCATTGACACCCCCACCAGCCCAGTCACCAGCGGCCTGCCCCTCTTCTTTGTTATCACTGTCACCGCCATAAAACAGGTAGGACACACACACTCAGATCTGTGGGAAACAAACAACTTCTGCTCTGGGATAAGCCACACACATACTACTAAACAGCTTCTCTGTTATCTGTACATACACATTCCTCTCGCAGAGAGTGGACACACTATTGAATGTGCCTGGTGATGTGAGAAATTTGGAAATGAATGCTTTCTTCTGTTAATCACTCGAGCCTCTGAGAGGGGCATCTCCCACTACGAAGAAATCTGGTGCTGTCAGTGATAGATGAAGCTGTTCTAGTGAAGGAATTCTGAGGTTTACAGGAACATAAAAGCTAAAACTAGAAATACAGGAAACAGGTCAGCAAGCAAAAGGAGATCAATGCTAATTAATTCCAGAGTAGGACAATCACCTTCTTTGTTGTGGCTCTTGATACCACGATATGCCTCAATACTCTGCACAAAGGCTTTTCCTCTCTCTTCCCCTATCTTCTTTTTTCTTCTAAACTTCTTTTTTCTGTCCTTCTTGCAACTCTCTCAGGGCTATGAGGACTGGCTCAGACACAAAGCTGACTGCTCTATAAACGAGTGTCCGGTGGACGTGGTGCAGCAAGGGAAGGTGGTGAGGACGCAGAGTCACAGACTACGGGTAAGAATGGCCTCATTAGACCAGTGGTGCACCTAAGGCCACCAAGCATCACTGCTGCACTGCTCACATTTTTTATAACCATCGCTCTCACACCCCCCCTTTTCCTCCCTGCAGTGCTCTCTGACTTGGTCTTCCTTGTTTATTTTAGTGAATAATTGTGGTGGAACAGTAGTAGACCGCTCTCTGGTGCATCACGCAAGAGTCTTGTCATGTTGTTTCTGTCATCATTTTTTGTTTTATTTTATTTTTTGACATTTTGATGTAAGACCGGGTCAGTCTTTGCTCAATGGCAATCCTTTAAGCTGCAGTTTATTACCAGGATTTTGTGATTTAGTTCTTTTGCCATCTTAGAAAATATTTTCTATTTAGTTCCAATCAACATATGTATGTAGGAGATATACGTAAACCTAGCGTAAAAAGCAATACCAGGCACCTGATTGGCAGCACGAGGGTACCAGAAGCTCAAACCAAGTGTCAATAGCAACAGCAAAATAAGCAGTTTGGCAGAAAAGATTTGACAAAATCTTTTATGTGTGCAACCCACAGACTCAGCTCTACTGCTCATCCCACAAATGCATGTTCCTTACAAACGTGGCACCATTTAAAAAGGAAGCTAACAGGTTTTGCAACTGTATAAGATTTAACGCAAAGAAGCATTGTTACAACAAAGAAATAATCAACCAAACACAATTTGTTTTTACTTTTTGTGTTAAGTATATATTTCAAGAGGAACCTGAGGTCTGAAAGTTTGCAGGTGTGAACAGACATACAGTACTTGTTGTAAATAAGGATCAGTCAGATGTTGAAGTGAAAACACACTTGTAATTATGTTCAATCTAATTTATGGCACCCTTGATGAAGGTAATAAATGTTGACATTCTGTTGGAAAACGGATGAACCACTTTCATGCGCAGTAGCTGGCTAGCTGCAAACATCTTTCCTCCTCCATCCAAGCCTTTAATGGAAACAGTGTCCAGCTGTATAATGCGACTGATCTAACTCATCACTTCCTTTGCAGATCCATTGATTCAGTCCACTATATTTCAGTCTTGTAACACCATTTTGTCAGCAGGTGCGTAATGAGTGCCGGAACATCTAGTTTCTGCTGTGTCTGCTGCTCATTTGTGAGCGTGCAGAGACCATGTGGGATGTTGAGGGTCAGCTCAGAATATACAGCTTCAGTGCAGCTGCCAAGCATTTAAAGGTTGCAGATAACTGGAGTTTGTGTTACCGTTGCAGTGGTTTTCTGTGAATTTCCTTAGTTGTGAAACAGCTTACATACATTTTTTTTTTCTAAAGAATCTTGTTCTTTCATCTGTGTCCTTGCTATTTTATTTACCGGTAACCGTTTTCATTTGTCTGCAACACAGTCTGTCTCTTCCACACATCAAACAGCAAGGATTAGAGTGTGAATTGAGAGTAGGAATAATGATGAATATATTAATCATATGAAATCAGAGAGCGTGTGTCATGTGTACGGTCACCGTGGAGACAGGATTTATTAGAGTTTAAGCTCCTCTGCTCGCGTAATCTGTTATGCAACTTCTCAATCATTTGACAAAAAGAATCCTTTGGGGGGAAAAATGAAAAGGTAACAGATGAGCAGTCCTGCAGGTCTTTCTGTTTGATTTCAACTTTTTGTCTAACTGTACCAGCTTTATTATCATGGAAATCTGCCATGCGTGTATCTTTCTTTCAGGTGGGTGACATTGTCATGGTAAGAGAGGATGAGATTTTTCCCTGCGACCTCATCTTTCTCTCCTCCAGCCGATATGATGGCATCTGCTACGTCACCACCACCAGCCTTGATGGGGAGTCGAGTCACAAGGTACCAGGATAAGTGGAGTATTTTTTTGTTTTAGTTCATTAACCCAAACTTGATTGTAAATTGTCACGTGGGATCACAAAAGAATTTGCAGCAGCTTTTACAGCAGGTTTGTAATCGGCTACATTTAGGAGCTTTTGAAGTACTAAAAACCACAAGTTTAATCTTTTTTTTGTTTGTTTGTTTTAACCCAACAATGCATCCCTGCTCACACAGAACAGTGGTCGTTATGTAAGAGTATAAAATCTATTCAATCTGTAGCAAAAGAAAACAATGTTGCTGTTCCCTGGCAGGTTGGACCAGAGACATGAATTATGACAGGCAAAAATCCTCATGATTGATTTGTTTTTGGTTTCTAACAAATAAAAAAAACCATAAATATAGTATAAGATGAGTAAACCATGTTTTCATTATCAGCAACAACAGCTCTACCAACTGAGCCACCGTGTCCCTTGTTCTCATTAACACATCTCACACACGCATCACTAATTCACACTTTTCTTCTGATGTTCTTTGATGCCATATGCTTATGCAAAGCCCAAACACACTTTCCCAGATTGTCCAATATGTAGATTAGAGTCCTCAATCCATCCTCCCCATACATCTCCTGAGAGGAACCTCTTGCTGTTCTCTTTCTGACCAGTGGAAATATTTTCCAACAGCTCGTTTTCTGCTCTCCCAGACTCTGTCATTTTATAAATCTGCCGAGGCTGAGACAACAAATAAACCCATGTCTTCATAGCGGTGTGTTGGTGACTGTTTCCTCCGTTCTCCTTTTTCTTCACCTTTCTGTCTCAGACCTATTATGCTGTACCAGATACCATGGCCTTTAGAACGGAGCAGGAGGTGGACTTGCTACATGCCACAATTGAATGTGAACAACCACAGCCTGACCTCTACAAGTGAGTGTGTCCTCATTACACACAGACCTGCTACCAGATCTGACCTTACTGCCTTGTACATCTTGATTTAATGTTGTTGTCTGTCTTTTTTCTTTTTTTCACAGATTTGTGGGACGCATCAACATTTACAAGGACAAAGAGGAGCCCGTGTCAAGGTTGGTGTGCTTTTAGTGTATTATTTGTGTGTGTTTGTACTGGCATTTTTTTGAAAGCATCTTGTATATTTTATTCACTTTATTTATTGAAATAAATTTATGTAAAGAATTAAAGTTTGGGAATACTGAACTTTTAATTCATTTTCTTTTTGCAGAACGCTTGGAGCTGAAAACTTACTACTCAGAGGAGCCACACTGAAAAATACACAACATATTTATGGTACTTTTTATAAATTTCAAATTGTGCCCCTCTGTTGAATATTTTTATAAAAAATGTTATGATTATCTTTGTTTTGTCGCTCTCAGCTGTGGCTGTCTACACTGGCATGGAAACCAAGATGGCACTTAATTATCAGACAAAATCTCAGAAGCGCTCTGCTGTTGAGAAGTAAGATTAATGACTCGGCTCTGATGATTTGAAGCCGTTTGTTTTCTGAGGTCTAGTTGATGGTACTGACTCACCCTCACCCTGTCGTTCTCTGCAGATCCATGAATGCCTTTCTGATTGTGTACTTGTGCATCTTGATCAGTAAAGCTGTGATCAACACTGTTCTGAAATATGCCTGGCAGTGGTCTCCTGACCGAGACGAACCCTGGTACAACCACAGGACTGAGAATGAGCGCCAGCGCCACGTGGTCTGTCCTAAAACCCTCCAGGTTTCAAAACAACATCTTAACCACTTATGATTTATTTCTAGAATGTCCTTATCTGCCCTACTTGTTTCCAGGTTATCCGAGCCTTCACAGATTTCCTGGCCTTCATGGTCTTGTTTAATTACATCATCCCAGTTTCTATGTATGTCACGGTGGAGATGCAGAAGTTTCTCGGCTCTTATTTCATCACCTGGGACGAGGAGATGTTCGATGAAGAGCTGGGACAGGGGGCTCAGGTGAACACCTCCGACCTAAACGAAGAACTGGGACAGGTTTGTCACTGAACACACAAGAGAATTCACATTCGTATCAATATTTTTTGTGTGTTTTGCGCGCTCTCACAGTACACTGTCTTTGCCTTCCTGTCAGGTGGAGTACGTGTTCACTGATAAGACCGGCACTCTGACTGAGAACAACATGGAGTTTATCGAATGCTGCGTTGATGGCAACGTCTATATCCCTCATGCTATCTGCAATGGGCAGATTCTCAGCGCTGCCTCCAGCATAGACATGATCGATTCCTCACCTGGAGGATTCAGGAGAGTAAGTTTGTGTGTTTTGCACAATCTTGTGACTTACAAATACATTGGTAGACTTAAATTTGCTAATGAACTTTAATCTTTTGCCTAAATATGGGATTCTACTGTACTTCCTATTCTAAAGATTTATTTTGTATAATCTTGACAATTGTTCTCAGGTACATAGAAAAGTGATGAATCCTGTATTTACTGCTGTAGCATCAAACATAAGTTTAGATTTAAAATAAAAGCACAACTTGTATTGCCAGCATGAGCAGCAAGTGTATAAGAATTATTTCCTGCTTCATTGCAGGTTTTTCTGAAAAATAAATTGAAAAATGTCCCATTTCAATGACTAAACAAAAGAAACTCAGTACAAAAGGGTTGTCTAGGAAAATGATGACACTGATGCAGCTCTGAACTGTGCTGTTGTGACATAAAGAAGCGATGTGTTTGTGTGTGTCTGCAGGAATACGAGGATCTGTTCTTCAGGGCACTGTGTCTGTGTCACACGGTGCAGGTGAAGGAGGAGGAGACGGTGGACGGGATCAAGAGGGGCATCCACCAAGGCAGGCCCACCTCCTTCTACATCTCTTCTTCACCAGATGAAGTAGCTTTGGTAGAAGGAATGAAAAGGTAAACACAAGATGTTGTGGCCATTTATGCTAAATTTTTGTAGTGTGTAATTTATACCTATTCAGTTTTGTTCTTTGTGTAGCTAGAATATATTTAAGTTAATTTAGAACCAAAATTTGTAATTAATTTTTATATTTGGAATTGTTTAGATTACGTTGTTAATTGTTAGTCCCTCCCATTAATTTGAGTAATTAAGAACACACCAGGGCTTGGTGCGGGACAATTTGTTTGGGTCTGGTGTGGAGGGGAGGTTTTGTAACATGATTTTCTGACCACTTTTTTTTTTTTACTTTCAAACATTAAATCGAGATTATTTTTTGTTTCAACTAAGTTACAAGACGTTTTTAGTAATTTTTTTTTCTTTACTTTTACAATAAATCAATCAATTCGGAAGTGCGTACAAATCCAAAACCACCTGTTACCACCTACGGCCTTTATTGGAATTTTTTGGAACAGAAGGCCGCGACACAATATAACACGAGATATTTATATTAACAGACACTTGGTAATATTTTGTAATTGTTGAAAAACGTTTTAGTCAGCGTCTAATGTCTGAATGGCATACAAAATAATTAAAGAAAATTAACTGTGCTGATTAATAGTCCTATTCAGCTTAATATAGGACCTTTTTACAAGATAGTTTTGTGAAAAGCCCACAGATGAACGGGTCAAGTCAGCAAAGTCTCCTGATCATGCCTTCTAACTCGTTAACACAAATTACATCGGCAGACCTATATTGAAAGTGATGTGTGAAGGTAGCTATGGTTACATTTTCTGTATGTTTAGGATTCTTGCAGCTCCAGTGGTTAAACTGTTTTATTTGGTTAGGACAATACAGATTCAAACATCTGAAAAAAGAAACACTAAAAAACCTTATACTAATTGGATACTTTTAAAAAAGTAACTTTTGTTATGTGTGATCACAAAAAACTTTATCTTTGTTTTTATCTGGCAACCCAGATTCTGACCATGCAGTTTCTGCATGATCCCAATTAGTCCGAACTAGTGAGTAAAGTTACGTTCCTTCGGACCTATGTCGTTGGTTTTGCACTTACATGCTACAAAGTGTGAGCAGCACATAAAAACACTCTGATGTCTGCAATTTATTGTAATTGTTGAAAGTTTAGAAGAAACCTTTGCCTGTAGTGGCTTGTGTAGCATGAGCACTGTGACACCTGCAGAGTTCTTCACACCTCCAGAGGTTGTTCCCAAAATGTTCTACTTTGAGACCTGGTTTCAAAAAGCCCTGGTGTCAGAGACTCTGATCACTGGTGACATGTAAATGAGTGGCTGGTTTGCAACAAAGATGAAAGCGCTTTTAATATATGATTCATCTATTTTACACACTTTTTTTTTAACATTAAACTGCTCACAACCAATCCATGTGCTTTATTGCAGTTCAAGGCAACCTTTATAATCTTAATGTTGTGCACAGTGAAACTGCACAGAAAATAAATTTTCAATTTATTATACAGCTTCAGTTAGGACTGGTATTTGCTTTGGGTCAAAAAAATCTCTGATTTCAAGCAAGCCACCAAATAATCAAAGAATAAAGCTGAGTCTTGGGTAAAAAGAAAAGGTTTTACAACAAAAATATTAGTGCTGGCCCAGCTTCTGCTTTAATACACACACAATAACAATCTATCCCTCAGATGTTAGTTGTTGTGTTTTGTCTATCTGTAAGCTCATGTTGCATTAAGTGCATCTGAACAGCTTCTGTCTCTCCATCCTTGTCAGAAATGAGAGATCACAATCTTTCTGTCCCACTTGAATTAATCTTTTTTTGTTTTTGCTCTTGAATTCCAGGCTGGGCTACACCTATCTGAGACTGAAAGACAATCACATGGAGATCCTCAACAAAGATGATGAAATTGAAAGGTTAGTTTACTAAATTATGTCTTCACCACAGCCGATATACCAGGATTAATTCAGTCAATGGGATTATGGTCAAATATCTGCTGACTAATTAGCTTTCAGTTTATGTTACATGTTCAGCAAAGGTTTCAAAAGTCTGTGGCTTCAACAGACCTGATGAGTCAGTTCAAAATACTTAAACTGATAAATGAAAATGGATGAAAATAGAGAGAGGCTTTATGGTATTTGTGTGTTGTTTTAATATATTTCCATATGTTTGTCTACATTACTTTCAGCAGTGACTTATCCATAGTGAACTATTTTAGCAAAGTAACTGAATTTAAAAGTGGAGGGTTTAGCTTTGATTCAACACTTTAGGAAACTTTAATAGCAATAGAACCAAGTCGTTTCTAAAATCCTTTTACATTTGCAATCTTAACCTATTTTGGTAAAATCTAAATACAAATGCAAGTTCAAACAGCTAGACCTTTCAAAAAGTATATAATTTGAGTCCATAACCTCAGTTTTTATTGTGGTTTATTTTACAAATGAAATTCTCAAACTAAGTCATAAAAACAGTTTTGCACAAGTCTATGTGACCAATGGCAAGCTTAAAAAGCTGATCAAACATTAAAACCCAATCTAGGTTTAACAATATGATTTTTCTCACCGTACTCACTTGCACTAAATAGACCTTAACAATTAATAGTAAAAAGAGTAGACTGCTGTTCTGCAGAAATAGCACAGAAAAGCAAGTTTTACTTGTCAGCAGGAGCCTGAAAATCACATGAAGAAAAATTGTAAGGCTAAAAAAAGCGGTTCATATGTTTCACGCTGACTCTTTAGGTTTGAGCTGCTCCATGTGCTGAACTTCGATTCTGTCAGGAGGAGAATGAGCGTCATAGTGAAGTCGAGCTCAGGTAAGACATGCTCACTCACAGTGTAACAAAAATATCCTTGATATTTTCATAAGATGCTGGACTGTTCCTGGACGTACAGTTTAGTTGATTGTGTGTGTATCTGTGTGTGGATTCTCAGGAGACTACCTGCTGTTCTGTAAAGGTGCCGACTCATCCATTTTTCCACGAGTAGTATCTGGAAAGGTGGAGCAAGTTAAAGCCCGGGTGGAGCAGAATGCTGTAGTAAGTGAACATTTTGACCGGCACAGATGTTAGGATGGGTCCATGGGTCCATCACATTCATACCATAATAAGCTTTTATTGATTCAAGGCAGTGAACTCATCTTTGCTTCTAGTTTGTGTAAAATAATTTAATCGAAACATATCTTAATTTAGAAAAATATGTTTCTTCCAAAGTTAATTATATTAATAATGAAATTAGCACAACAATAATATCAGTAATAAAACATTCATTCAGCAGCAACGTTACGGGCTGTACTGAGTTTTGGTTTTCATTGGTAGTTTTTGAACATTACATTTCTAGATATCTGTATAATGTCCAGAAGAGGTCATGTGAAAATAGAGCAGATGATTGTCTGGAGAACTCAAAATGTTTAGCAAAAACTCCTTTTTGTCATAAGTGATGCATCAAAGAACCAATACATCATTAAGGATTATGAACTGAATTAAAATTAGATATTTGTTGCATTCCCTTCTGACAGTAAATGTAGCCATATGCTTTAATAAAATGGTTCCCAAATCAAGTGTGCCTCATTCTGTTGAAGATTTGCTGCATCAACTGCTCTTCTTTTAAGCTAAAAATGACAAGTATGTTCAACCTCAATAGTTACAGGAGGGAGTTGGTTTGCTTTGTATACACCCCTGTAGTCTGGACTCTTTAAAGAGTTTGACTGCTGAGATCTCATTGCAAATCCTCCATTGATTGCCTAAGGCTGAGAGGAAACTGATTGCCCTCATGGGGCTCTTCTAACTGGCCTGGTGTTTCTGTTAACAATCTGCTGGTGGGAAAAAAAAATCTTCCCTTTCATTAAGAGCTGTACTGCCATTTGATGCTTTCTGATTCTGCTCAGAGTCCAAAGTCACATTAAGAACCTCAATTATTCTGTTAACGTCTTTTCATTTCTCTCGTGACTCTAAAACCAGGAGGGGCTGCGGACTCTGTGCGTCGCCTATCGAAGGTTGTCCCAGTCTGAATATCTGGAAGCGTGTCATCACCTGACTGAAGCCAAGCTGGCCCTGCAGGACAGGGAGCAGAGGCTGGCGCAGGCCTATGACATCATTGAGAGGGACTTTGTCCTTCTGGGTGCTACAGCGGTGGAGGACAGGTTGGTACATGAAGGGAGATTAGATGGTGCTACTGCACTGCAAACACTGGGGGAGATCAATGAATCATAAAACTGATTTCAAAGCTTGTCATGAGTTAGGAGGACAGAAATGATTCAGTCAAAGCTTTCTTTGGTGACTTACAGTAAATATTGCTTTGCTTTTAGTTTCCTTTTTCTCTCTGCATATGAAATATCTTATGCACTAATTAAATAGACTTCAGTATCGACTCAGACTGATCAACTGCTTGACAGTTTAATTTCCTAATAGATGAACTGCTGATGGGCAAGGACAGGGGTGGTCGTGCATTGATAAGTTATCACCAGTTGGTGATGGATTGACTGAAGTTTAGATGGATCACTGAAACCTACTTCAGCGGGAGCAGAAACACTTATTGACTTATTGATGCGCAGGCTCCAGGAGAAAGCCGCGGACACCATCGAGTCGCTGCACAAGGCCGGGATTAAAGTTTGGGTCCTCACTGGGGACAAAATGGAAACGGCCGCCGCTACGTGCTACGCCAGCAAGCTGTTCCGTCGCAGCACCCAGATCCTGGAGCTGACCAAGAAACGCACAGAAGAGCAAAGCTTGCACGATGTTCTGTTTGAACTAAACAGGACCGTTCTCAGACAGCGCTCCATATCAGGGTATAGAATAATGAACTCATTTTTTGCAACTTGCACAACACATTCTGGTACTTGTTCCTGATACGGATCGTGAAAGTAAATCATCTTTATTTTGTGGTATGTCCGTGTAGGTTGTCTGTGGACTGCCTGGACTTTGGCCTCATTATTGATGGGGCCACTCTCTCTGCAATATTAAAGTCAAGCCAGGAGGGGGCCGGCCATGGCAACTATAGAGAGATCTTTTTAGAGATCTGTCGCAACTGTAGCGCTGTTCTCTGCTGTCGCATGGCACCGCTGCAAAAAGCACAGGTGAAAAACACTTGTTCTAATACACACAAGGCAGCTGAACGTACTATCGCAGTCACTTTAATCAAAATATTTTTGTTTTCTTTTGGCAGATTGTGAAACTAATCAAAGCTTCTAAAGAGCACCCTATAACCCTCGCTGTTGGAGATGGAGCCAACGATGTCAGCATGATCCTGGAAGCACATGTAGGCATCGGTGGGTTCAGCTACAGCCTTTATTACTGTCTAATGTTCTCACTCGTTCATGCATCGCTTTTTTTAACATCCTGCTTGTTTTTGAGAGCCGAATAATGGTATGTGAGAAGAGAACTAATTAAGCATCATGGATTAGCATCTGTGTTTTTACAGACACTGTCCAAGTAAACAACATTCGCTAATAAACAATCAATGTAGTTGATGAGTCATGCCGGAGATGTACTGAAGCAGAAAACCATTATCACATGCATGAAAAATGGGTGTCTAAAAAAGGTGTTTTTTACATTCTTGTTGATGAACTGATTTCCCCCCCCCGCCCCCCCCCCCCCCCCCCCCCAGGCATCATGGGTAAAGAAGGCCGACAGGCAGCCAGAAACAGTGACTACGCAATCCCGAAGTTCAAACACCTGAAGAAGATGCTGCTTGTTCACGGCCACTACTACTACATCAGAATTGCTGAACTAGTTCAGTACTTCTTCTACAAGGTACCAGACAAATTGTTGTGTGCTCCGGGGGCTCACATCTTTTAATCACTTTATGGTAATTCCCAGCAAAACACTGCGCTGCAAAGAACCAGATTTTTTAGCGACTCTGACAGATTGCTGGGTTTATGAATCCCTTGTGCAACATTCTCCTGGATTCATGGCCACGATGATTGGTGTGGGCGGCTTCCTCAGCATGCAGTGCCCTGCCAACCTTTTTTTTTTTTTTCTTCTTCTTTTTCTCGCGTTTTGGCAGGCCAACTTGTTTCGGCCCACTCAGTGAGCTCACAGTGCACAATTCCTCCCCAAACAGGAATGTTTAAATTGTTGCATATTTAGACTCTTGAAACTAGTTCACTTGTGGCTGTCACTGGCTCATCCCTTTCTTCACTTTTTGTTTTTTGTCTTTTCGCCCTGTTTTATTTTTGCAGAATGTATGTTTCATCTTCCCTCAGTTCCTCTATCAGTTCTTCTGTGGGTTCTCCCAGCAGGTAAGCACTTTGTACTGTGTCAGAGTAACAGCAAGCAGACAATGTTCACATCTTTCCAATGATTTTGTGTAATTAAAAAGTAGTGCCTGTCAGATTTGTGTTGCTTTTTAAGAACTTGTCATTTTTTAAACTTTAATACACACTTTTAGAGCTAAAGTTTGGTGTGATAGTAGCTGGCACTCATCCCCAACACATATTCTGAGTGTTACACATGGTGCAAGATCTTGCAGTGATGTCTAAATTTGTGCATAACTATAATTCAGAATTCCCTTTTTTATCATAATGGATCTCAGTTTAATTTTTTATTTATTTTTTGCCCTCTCTGCAGCCTCTGTACGACACAGCATATTTGACACTGTACAACATCAGCTTCACGTCGCTCCCCATCCTCCTCTACAGCCTGGTTGAGCAGCATGTCACCATGGAGACGCTGAAGAGGGAACCCACTTTGTACAGGTGAAGAAATTAGTTTCTTCACACAAATATATATTTTTTTCTTGGTATAAAACATTGATTTGTTGTTTAATGATGATAACATGTTTGTGCCTGCTTGTTTTAGGGACATCGCAAAGAACGCTCTCCTCCGCTGGCCTGTCTTCCTTTATTGGACATGCCTGGGTGTGTTTGACGCTGTCATCTTCTTCTTTGGTGCCTACTTCTTGTTTGACAACACCACCTTCACCAGCAATGGACAGGTAAGCCTCTGGTTTCAGAGAAGGTAGTGAGAAGGGCCTTTTTTTTCAGGGAACACACTTAAAAAAGACCAAGTAGGGCATTAGGCGTCCTTTTAGTGAGATGATAATCAATATCAAGTCAACATAAAGCCTCACTCATTGTCACTGGATTCTTTGAGTGCAGTATTAAGTGTATGAGTTAACTTGGTGCTCATATTTTGAGTAACAGTAAAGTTTCTGTCCCGAGCCCCCAAATAGGTTGGTAACATTAGATCTCCATTCATATCGACAACACAATAGCATCTTTCTCTGTATTGTTATTTTGTATCATGTCAACTGTTTTTAATTGCCTTTGGTCCTGTTTTTTTTTTATTTGAAACATCCTGAGATTCATTTTTACCTTTTGTCCTGATTCTTTTCTCTTTTTCTTCCCCACCCCCACCCCCTGCTCTTTCTCTCTCTCGCTTTTCTCGCTCTTTATTTTGCTCCTCTATTCCTCTTCCTCCTCCTCTTCAGCTTATGACCACCAACACACAGATGGTAAGCCTGTCTCCCTCCCTGTCATCTCTCTCTCACTCATTTCCTTTTTAGTTCCCGTCCTTTATTTCAGTTTGACCGTTTCATCCTTTCTCACCTGACATCATTCACGCACTTTCATTTAAGTGTGTAACTTTCTAGAGCTACATTTCCCCCCCCCCGCCTAATATTTAGCATAACTGAATCCTGTGCAGTCCCTGATCTTAACCACTCCACTGACGTAGTAGAAATCTTAGATGCTTCTCTACATTATCCTTGTGTTGTGTTGTGGTAGTAAATAAATCTAAACAAATGTGTAAAAAATTATTTCGTTTTTTTTCTGTCTGCTATGTCTGTGCATGTTTGTATGTATTTGTGTGTCTCTGTATGTTTTTGTTTTCACTGCTTCTTCAAATCTGAAAGGGAAAAAAATAGCATAAAAAATAAAAATGTAACTGATGATGAAAATATTACCAAGACAGGTAATTTTTTTTATCATCCACTGTCAGCTTTAGCTGTTACATAAGATGTCTAGTTTTTGTAGTTTGTTTGCTACGATTTTCCCTATTTCTCCACCCCCTCCCCCATTCATACTCCCATCCCATCTGTTAACTCCTGATGTCCGCTCCATCCTTTCTAGGATTTTAGTGAGTAGAAGAATGTGAATGCTGTATTGAAATATTTGTAGCTTATTGGCCATAAACCTTAAATCATAGCTGACAGAATGCTCTAATTCTCACAGATCACTTCCTACTACATTTTCTATGATCTAACAGTGTTTAAATCTTGTCTTTTTCTGCTCAGAGATGTGTTTTAAATTCATAAGATGTAAATTTAATAATGCTGATACTAACCACTGACCATTTTCTTCTCTTTCTCCGCAGATGTTTGGAAACTGGACATTTGGGACTCTCGTCTTTACTGTACTGGTGTTCACTGTTACACTCAAGGTATGTGTGTTAGTGTTTGACCTTAAGGATGAAGGGAGACTAAAAATCTTTTTTGTTACGTAACCTGATTAATTCATATAGGTAAAATCATTTTATTTGTATGCCCTCTCAACATCCGTGTACTTTAAGCTTAGTTTTTTGCAGAGTGTGTGACCAAATCACAAGTATTGAGGTTGACTGATTTGGGTTTTCATTGATCAATTTATGAACTGATTTCTTTGCTTTTGGCCCATAAATAAAACATTTTGATATTTATACATATTTCAGTTCACTAGATTAAAAAGAATCAGTGATTTTCTGTAATTTACCCATGAAGAACTTATAGGCTTCCTATGAATGTGGATCAAAATGTAGAGTTGTTTGTATCCTCTTTTGGTGTTTTTATACCTGGGCACAGTGATTAAAGGGAAATTACTAGTTTTACTGATTAGACTTGACTTTATTGGCAAGATTGGTCTTTATTATATTTTCTTTGTTTCAGCTTGCCTTGGACACACATCACTGGACTTGGGTCAATCACTTTGTCATCTGGGGATCACTACTTTTCTATGTTATATTCTCTCTTCTCTGGGGCGGCATCATTTGGTAAAGATACGCTTTGATTTGAGTAGCAACCATGAAGTTGATGTTTTTAAACTGTTCCAGCATGGGAATTCGTTTCTGTTTCCTGTTGCTCATTAGGCCCTTCCTGAACTACCAGAGGATGTACTACGTGTTTATGCAGATGCTGTCCAGTGGTCCAGCATGGCTCAGCATCATCCTCCTTATTACTGTCAGCTTGCTGCCAGATGTCATCAAGAAGGTTCTCTGCAGGGCCATTTGTCCCACAGTGACTGAGCGTGCACAGGTAAAATCCCCAAACTGTTTTGTACTTGAAACAAATAATGCCACTAGGGATCTCCAATAGTATTACTAAATCTATTTAACTGATCTATTCAACGATTGATTCATGTATTCCCTCTCCTAAAAGAACTCAGTAGTGAAATTTAGCATGCAAAGATAATCTAGTGCGCAGAGGTCTCTCAAATCTTAGCTCAGACTGTCTGTCAAAAGACAGACAGTTTTTTGATATAGTAGTAAGCTGTAAATGTAAATGTGTTCCTCTATTAATCATCCAGGAAGATTAGGTTTCTTGATAGCTTTGGTCATCCACTTAAACTGACTTACTGTTCCCTGTAGCTTAGTCGTACCCTCCTGTTTATAAAGCTTCACCAAGAAAGGAAAACCGAATGAAACATCTGACAGATTTCTTCCTACTGTGCTCTTTCTCCTCTTTCACCCCACTTCTCTCTTCATCCAAATGGATCACCATGATTAAAACTGGCACCATTCCCTTGTTTTTCCTTCTTTCTGTTTTGGCCTTTTTTCCACTTATTTCATCTCTTTTGTTTTTATTTTTTTACTTTATTTCTTCCCCTTCGTTGCCATTTTCTTTTTCCTTTTCCTTTCCCCTTTTCTTCATTTCCACTTCTTCTCCCATGTGGTTGTGACTCTCCCACACTCTTCCCTGGTAACTGCAGTCCACCCGCCCGTGCCTTACAGTAGAGCCGTCCACCATCTTCATGCTTTCGCAGTCCTCCAGCAGAATGAGTTTCTGATTGGCCCAGAGAGACAAGAGAGGAGCAGGAAGAGGAGGTGACTCTCTTTTAAGCCCACATGACTGTGTGCATGGTGGCATGGCCCAGTGTAAACCACTTGTCTCTTCACCTTCCCTAAAATGCCACTAACCAGCTACTGATGATGCCACAGTGTCTTACTTGTAAGCTAAGTTGCATTTGTAGCATTCTGTTCCTGCCATTCCATGTCTTTATTTTTTGTGCCCTCTCTTTTTCTAAGATTTATGCAGTTAATTTACCTTGTTTTACTTATGTCATTACCTTGTCAGCAAGGAGGTGAGCTAGGTTTACCATCAGCATAAAGGGTGTGTTGATCACAGGGCTATATGCTCTTTTGTTGGTTGTTTGATTAATATTTACAAGAGATTTTTCTCTCTAAATGTACTTTCCAGAACTCATCCACCCTAATTAAAACTGCTGTTCTACTTTCAAAACTGGTTGTAGTTCTTAGTGCTTGTGGGGATGAAAATTAATGCGATTTGAGAAGCAAACAATGAGAAATTTTAGCTTATTTAAAGAAAAACAACTATTTCAATTCTGTTTCTTTTTATAATGTATGCTCCAAAATGTAATTGAGCCTCTTTAAATTATAGGCTCTAGCTTCAGGCATATAAAAACACAAATTAAGAAGGTGAAAAGCTTCTGAGATAAAGGGTTTAGTTGTGCAATGTGAACTATCCATGCCATTCATACAAATTGAATTAGTATTTAATGACTACCTGAGGTAATATTTTAGTTGACAAGGCCACATGTAGATTAACCAATCAAATACTCATGCTCATAAACTGGTTAGCCTTGCAGTGTTCATCTGAAGAGTACAAGGTACAATAACGTTATCTGGTGTTGGAAAATGGGAATGCAGGTACAAATTTTGGTTTACTTATTGAGCATGCAAAATCTGATACAATTTTAAATTGAATGGACATTTAAAGAGGGATTTTTGTTGATTAGGAAGTTCTTTATTGTAGAAATAGATGTAGTATTTTGTTACAGTTTAAATTTTAGCCTGGGATGCGTAAAAACTTTTCATTATTTATCATTTAATCTTATCCAAAAACTAAATGAAACCATTTGAGAAAAGCTCTGTTTTGTCTGTTCACATCTCGTATTTTCACATTTGTTTGTATGTTTTTGTTCTGATATTAATTTCCCTCCTCAGTTTTTAAATGACTCAATTTTTTTTTGTTTGTTTTTGAAGGATTGTGAGAAGTTGTTGCCAGGTGGCATGGCTGAGTTGTCTCCATTGTCTTTCCGTCGACGATCCTACAAAGGCAGGAGTGCAGATTCCTCTCACCTCTGCCTTGGCGCTGCAGAAACGCTGTCCCTCCGCAGGTCTAATCCTCTTCCACAGAAACTCTTAGCCCACTTTGCAGAAGGAGGTGGAGCTGACACTCTCAGCCCCTACATGCTTCGTTTCTCAGGGGCAGGATTTGCTTACTATGCTCCGGGACCGGAGACTTCTGTGTGAGACTATGGGAATCAAAAAAATCAAATCAAATCTGTAATACCATCCCAAGATGTTTGAACAAAATCTGCATTTGTTTTCTAGAAAAAAAAACATATTCACACATCAGAAGCACTGACACTTCATGCTCAGTTCATGTGTATTTTCTGGGGTACACCTGAATGGACAACCTTTTTAGACAGACTTGCCCTGAACTCCTCATCTTTATAATTTAATACTTTTTGTGCCACCTCTGTCTTAATCGTTTTAAAGTTCCCACTGAAACGCCAAACTCAGCGCTGTCAGAGACTTTGTGCTATGGTGTTTTTGCTTTTTGGAACCGTTTTGAACCTTTTCCAACCTCATTTCTGTCTCACAGTTTTGGCTCCCTCCCCACTTTCATGTCACTTTTGCTTCTGTGCAAGCTTTTGTTAAAAACATTTATGTACACTATGTGGTCTGGCCAAGTAATGGGGGGTAGCCGTCAAGCTCAGCCCTTTAGGTATGTGTGGGTGTGCATGTGCGCAAGAGTATGCATGTAATTGCCTGTTATTGTATGTTTGTATGTGACACACTTTTGCCTTATAGGTACAAAACTGAAGGCTAAGAAGCTACAAAACAAATAGAGGGGAAAAAAAGATTTGTTGTCTTACAAAGCCTTACAAACACACTCATCAGCTGAAGGAGGAGACATGGAGAGACTCTAAGGGGAAGTGCAGTATTTTAGCCACACTGCCTTAATTCATACATCTACATTTTCAGTTCATTTCAACAGTTTGATGAAGTTCACTGGGCGACAAGTCTGTTAGTGGATCAATTTTTGTTTTCTACCCTTGCAATTGTGTCAACATTTGTTGGTTTTGTCCGCCAGTGTAGCATGTTGGACTGTCTCTGCATGCTGAACTATTCTTCCTCATCTTGTCTCAGACATATTTCATTAGGAAAAACATATCAAGTCACTTTTTCTTTCCCCTAAACCGTGATCAAAGTGTGTCCTCTGCTGCCACCACGTGGCAGTTGAAGGAACAGCCTGGAACTGATGAGATATTAATTAATTGATGTCCTAAATGGCTTGCTATCCCTCACTGTTGCAATGTGCTTGTGTATTTGCTGCCATTTTGTGTGTCATGCAAATGCTAATGACAGAATGCTAATAATATATAGTAAGGTTTGTCTCTGTGTTGCGTTACCCATAGGTTCTTCTTTCTGGTTCTAAAATGACTGATGTCAGTGTTTCACATCTAGATGTTACAATCTTTTGCAGCATATTGTAGAAAAAGAGTTGTTCTCATTACATGGATACAGTTTGTTATATAAAGAAAGGGAGACTTGAATCGGCGATGTCACAATCAAATCAATGAGAATGTTGAGCTGATTTGTCCATCATGTCCTCCGGCTGAAGATTGTAGCTCATAATGGATGAACCTCTTTTCTGCATCTCAAACAGCATTTTCTGAATTCCTCTTTTATTCCAAAGCATATCTGTCTGGTTACATAGAAAGCTACTGACTCTGGAAGTCTTGAATGTGACATTATCGAAGCATTTTTTTATATGTTTATACAGTTTATTTTCATACACATCACCATCTGCCAACTTGTATAGATTTGATAACAGGTGTTTGGTATTTTTCTACCTGGGCACAGATGATTTATTTGTTTCATGGGAGTTGTCACGATCAGTTTTTAGGTCAAAACTTCTATATATGTTGAGGAACTCAACAGTCACACTTGGGTCATGTTAAAGAACAGACATTTGTGTCAACATGATGGCTTCCCACGTCACTGTGCTGTTGCCATAATGCACCCAGGCACATTCTACATGTTGTATACCAGCCCTACTACCTTTTATTGCTGTAAAGTCTAGTTAATTTACACGATTCAATGCTTTAAACACACCATTGTAGTATCGGAGTCCTTGAATTTTGGGGTTGCATTTCTTATTTTTCATTCTTATGTTGTCCATTGTGAATATTTCTTTGACTAGTTTTGTATATCAGAGATAAGATTATATTTGAACTCTGTTAGAATGTGTCTTGAAGTTTGTAACCAAAATGAGAGTAAAATATAAATTATATGGTTAAGTCCTACACACTGCACTTTGTTTTGCAACAGATCAGTCTGACCCTAAAAAGAAGGTCTATCGTCTGGAGTTTATAGTTCACTCTTCCTCACAAGTTATTTTTCTAAGAAGATTGTGTCATGGGTGAGAGAGGAAATAAAAACAGAAGTGACCAAATAACTAGACTGGGAATGAACTGTCTGCAGGTGCCAGCCTCTGTCTCAGTAGGTTTATATCACACCAGCCTTCTATTGCAGATCAGAATGTCATACTGCTTTTTCTGAGTCCATCAGCACAACAGCGGGTGCTCATCCTCTTCCTCCTGAGCTTGGCAAAGGTCTGAAATGTCAGCTGCTGTGCTTTGGGTAGCACACTTCATATCATACCTTTAGTATGACACTGTTTGTATTACCGGACTGTTTTTTGACAAATTTACTCAGTTTTTGCTTTATTTTTTGTTTTGGTTTTGAATAAAGATTTTCAAAAGTTCCCATGTTGACTTTTTGCCAGCCTGTCCGTAGCAAATGAGGACAAAGCACTGTATTGTCATTCTGCTTGTAATAAAGAAAAGAGAAAATACTTCTGTATTCTGCTGAAGTCTGAAATACTTTTGGTAAGTTTCACTATTTAACTTTGTCTTCCACAGTTCTTGCATCAGATGTTAAAGAAAAGAAAATCAGATTTCTGTTAAGTGAGTTGCTGCGGAGTTATCAGTAATAATCTTACCTGCAGTAGATATCACTCCAGTCAGTAGTATGTTTTGAGAAGGACAAAAACCAAAGTGGGTTCACAGTTCATGTGAATGCTAGTTTCTACACTTTTAAGTGTAATGTTTTGAACTAATTTAGGACGTCAACTCACACCAGACCACTAGGGGGACTCAAACCACCGAGTCATAAAGGACCAGAACCTTAGTAGGCATTAACAGGATACCCAGGAGAAAAATGGAGGGAAGAATAAAAAGGGTATATTTTTCTTCTTTGTCTTTACAGGAAAAAGAACAAAGTTTCTCTGAAAATGGTCAGACATTGAACTTAAAATGATTTAGAAATTGTCCAAAGAAAAACTTTTAATTTTAATTTGTAATTGTTTCAGGTAGCTATACTGAATATCATCAACTGGCTGACTTTTATGTGCCTTTGTATTAATTGTATTAATCTTAAGTCAAGTCAAAATTGTAAAACATGGCACTGGTAAAAAATAATCAAATTCAATTGCTTCAGTTCCCTAAGACTTGCTGTGTTGTAAAAAGATTATGTGCTCTTGTTTAATGAGACAATTTTCTTTTCTGTTGGAAAATTATTTGCAGTTTAGTTAATATTGAAGCGACTGACGAGTGCCCAACTTGTTTTTGTCTGAACCGTTTGTCATCACATGGTGACAATCCAGCTCATGACGCAGCTGTTAAGCCTTTCACCCACGCTGGATGTCACTGTTGCATCGACTGATGGTGTGAAGCTGCAGTGCCGTTCCAACACCTCCCCTCCCCCCTTTCTGTCTGCACAGGTTTGCACCATCATGTGTGCTGAGGCTGAAACATGCATGTGTGAATGAAGCTTCCAAGTCCCTCTCCGTCGCTGCTGCCTTGAGGCTCTTCGTTCCGCTGAGGAGGACTCAACGATGCTCCTGGGACTGAACGATGCAGCTTCAGCGTCACTCCATCATTCGTTTCTTCAGCATCCCACCCTTCATCCTCGGCAGCCTTGATTTTGCACAAGCCTCTTTAGCACTGTTGAGCGGTGCTCTCAGTCATTGTGTCCTCCATAGAATTTGCGAGCCACACTAGACAGGAAGCAGGCTGTCACATTCCAGGTGACTTTACCCTCCTGCATCTCCCCATTCTGCACGACTGGGCTTGTCATCTTGAATGTTCCCCTCTTTCCCGTCCTCTTCACCATCTTCCACTCCTCAACGCACGGTTCGGTAAAAAGCAGCCAAGCTGTCTCTTCTTCCTGGGAAAGTGTATTTCGGTTGGGCAGCTGGTCTTCCACTGCCCCTCTGGAGGATGATCTTGTGGATGAAGACAGAGGAGATGGCCCTTGGGGAGCTGCTGGAGAGGCTAAGGAGCGTCACTAGAACCATAGGTGGGTGACTGTCAAATCCAACTACAGAGCCTGGATTGTTGTATTCTTCATCCCTGAATATTCTAGACGTGACCTTAAATGATTACTAGTGGTGAGATGTTTGTGTGCAAACAGATACTTAAACCATAAAAAAGGCAGTGTAGTTAAAATAATTGTGTGCATGACACCTCCTCCTTTTGGCCAGGATTGTAAAATCTGGGATTATGACTCCAACTGTTTGACCCACCTAAGCAGTTCACAATAAAACAAATTTATTTTGCTACGTTTGTGTAAAATTTGGGCAGACACTATAAAGAATGCAGGGATAGATGCTGCAGGGAATGTTGAGGAAAGTGTTGGAGGGCAGAAATGGGAGCCGATGACGTGGATGTGATTCACTGACCTCAGTAACCCCACAAGCATGATTTCATCCATCACTTCAGAAATCCAGCTTTTTGTTGTTTTTGCTGTCTGGTCTGTGAAGCTGGGTTTGCACCAGAGTTTTATTGTTTATCCTCATAAATTTTATATTGTAGCTAAAAACAGGACCAGTTTCTTTGGGGATACATCATAGCTCCTTCTTTCCTGCGGTATTATGAATTTATTAAAAAGTCTTTATTGAGCTATTTTGGAGCCTTTGTGAATAGATCTCTTTTCCATACAAATAAGCTAAATGACCCTTTTCTTCCTTTTCTTTTTTGCAAAACATATGATTTCTGAAATCCGTTTCTCATCTTTTTGACCTATTTATAGAAATCTCCAGTCACAACCATAAACACACACTTAGAAAGTTTTGTGTTTTTGTTGATTTTAAAATCACCTGTTGAGAAACATAATGATCATTTGTTCCTGTGTGGGTAAAGCAGGTCAAATCTAAGGAATACTGTCTGTTACGCTCCTATTATCATTTTTTTCCTAATGCATCCCTTCCATGCAGCATGAAAGATGATGAAAGTGCAGCAGTGGTGAGTGGGTGGGCTTGATAAAGGATGGGAACGTGGTTATTTCTAGGCTACAAGAATGAAAATGCTTAAATTTACTTCTAATTTGTGGTTGCAGTACTTTCCTACAATGCAAAAATGAGGTCACAATGTCATATTTATCTTGGTTAATACTGCATGCGCAACATAAAACTTTGCTCGAATCCAGTTACTGCAAACAGTTTGTAAAGAGGTGATGCGAACGAGCTGTGACAGGAGGATGAGAGCAGTAATCAGCTTAGAGAGGAGGCTGATCGCAGAAGACAGCAGTGAGGAAGGGAGAGTGTCAAAAAGAACGATTCAGAGAAAACTGCATCACCCAAGGACTAAGGGACGTGGCAGCATTTTATCTGGAGAAGCATTTTATTTTGTAAAAGTACAGAAAGCAGAAACAGTTGTCTTTGTTTCCTCAGCGACTCTCTGTCTGTTTATGTTTCTATCTGTCTGGTTATATAAGCTAAAATACAATAACAATAAAAACAAATAAGCCGATCATATTACCTCCCATCCTGTGGCTGACTGTAATTTAATCTAATCTACCTTTTCAGTTTATGTTTTTCTGAGCTTTTTTTTTTAACCATGGTGGAACTCAAAGTGTACCAGCGGTCTGCCATACTGTTATGCCTTTTGTGGAGTAAAATATAAGAAAACACAACAGCAGGGAAAAAGCAAAAGCTGAAACCAAAATACATAGAGAAGTTCTGCATTAAGAAATGCTACAAGAAATAACACACAATAAATGAAATCTGTACAAAAATAGGACACTCACTGTCCATTAAAAACTTCTGGTATTGTATTACATATTAATATATGTTATTACACTGTTTTATCATTTGTTAAGAGCTCTTGGCCTGACAGCTGAGGACCGAGCTGTGAAACCACTCTGATGCAGCAGTCAGTCACCGAAGGAGCTTTCCTGTCCTGTCATGTTATCACAAGAGTGGGGGGAGTGGGGGGGGGGGGGGGGTCGTCCAGGGCCGATGAAAACTTGGCCTGCATTTTCCCGTCTTCCACCACCTGCACTGGGTCAAGGGGACATCTCAGGACAAAGCTGGCCTTCCTGAGCAGCTTATCCACTCTCCTCCTCACAGCTGATGCCACAAAAGTCAAAGAACGTCTTCTGGAGTGTCACCTGTGCGCCATAATTTCTGGGGATGTTGTTCAAGTGAATTTCTTGTTCCCAGATCTTGGGAGGTCAGCAGAATGTTGATCCAGACCGACCCCCAGTTAAACTCTGGTTTTAGTTTTGAGCTCTTCTTCCCTTGTAGTTTTTCTATGTGAAAAGAATTGACCAAAATTAAGTAAGAAATGATCAAATCCAGTAAGAACATACATTAACATGTTTGTTGGTTGCAGGTTTAAGAATTGAGTGTTGTTCATTGTGTTAAATATTAACTCTACAAGCCTTCAGAGTGGCTCTGGGTTGTACAAGTGAACTAGAATAGTTTCTGAGTTAACAATGAAGGGGTTTGACACGTTGCGTTCATTTTAAACATAAGATTTGACTTTATTATTTGTTAAAGATCCCTGTCATCGACCACCATACCAAATCTACAAATTTTAAATACCAAATTTAAAAATGGCAAAGCCCAGTGACTTGTGAATATCATTTTTCCTGCAGCCACAGAGAATGTTTTTGTCTGATTCCCTATCTGGCCATTTGACCTACTTCCAGTTGATTTAAAGGAATGCATGCAGTTCACTGAGTCACAGACCTCAGCCTTTTCTGCAGCAACGTGTTCATTTACAATTAAATGCAGAACAGGTTTGTAGTATTTTTGTATTTTCATTTTATATGTTGCAGCTTGTACATAGTTACGCCTCAGTTGCATGAAATTTTCATTTGTGTTTGTAGAGTGATCCAGAAAGGAACTGCTTTAAGTAAAGCGGTCCAGCTGTCCCAGAGCTAAAATGGTGCCATTTGATCTCACTATTATGCTTCTTTGAACAACAACAATAAAAAAGGTCAATTTTTTTCAATTTTTTCATAATTTGAACTGAACTGAAAGTTCATAAATCAGACAAGAATGTCATGTTTTTCTTTTCTTTTCTTTTTTGTGAATGTAGTGCGAGTGTCTGGTTCCTATTTTTGCCCAGAGGTCAGCTGAGTTGTGCGATGATCCCTAAAGGCAGAGCAGGTGTAAAGACAGGTGGATCCAGCAAAACCTTTGTTAGTACTCAGCCTGTCAGTCATGCTCCGAAAAACACAAACACAACAGTGACAACGCATTCAGTTTCACATTTTCCATCTTACACTTCAAATTTAGGAATCAAGCACTAATTGCTTTCTGCTCTGCTCCTATTTTTTTAACATGTTATTCTAAAAACTGAATAGCATTTGGAAACTGAAATTATGTGTTTGAATGTTTGTTCAGTTAAACCACACTTTTGGTCAACATCAAAATATCTAATTTTAGATAAATGTTGACTTTGGTGATCTCAGATAAAATTTCCCACTGTGGGAGCAAAATAAAAATCAGTTGCCAAGTTTTTAATGAGTTATTAATCTTTGTTTGAACATCATAGGGCTTTAAAATTATATGATTCTTGTTTGGAGATTTTTCGTCTTCACTTTAGAATATGAATTGAAAAACATTTAGGGCTATTGGAAAAAAAAAACATGCATGTAATGTGGCACACTGTAAAACCTTTATGAGCTTTCATTACCTCAGTCACTTTTTTATTTATTACAAACCGTTTTACAACTTTTGGCTAAATGTGGTCAGTATTTGATGCTTTTTGTGAGGGATGGAGGTGTAGCAATGACCCAGGGCGCAGGCAGAACTCCAAAGGTGAACGAAAAAACTTTAATAAATAAATCAGAAGCTGACGAGGCAGCATACAAAACTCACTCTGGAGCAGAACTTCTTGTGATGACAGGAAACAGGCACGGAGGACGGGACAGAAACAGAACAATGAACCGACAAGGAAGTCACACCGGGAACAAACATTTAAAGGGCCAGGCTGATTGTGGTAACTGGACACAGCTGGGAAAGAACAACAGGTGGGAGGTAGACACACTCAGGCACAGACAGACCACAGGAAGACACAGACTACGACACTTTTATTAATACCTGCTGCTAAAAGGAGAAAACTAAGCCCAAAATACTCTGTTTGAAACTTTGGCATAAACTGTTGGAGTTAAACTTATTCATCTGGTTTTCTGTTTGCAAAATGTCTCATAAAGCACCAATTGAAACTCTTCAACTAATCACCTTTTGGAGTCAACTTGATTCAAAATGGCTGTCACAGCTAATGGACATGACAAAAACTGAGTTTTACAGATGCTGAGCTAAAATTTGGCATGGTAGTAGCTGATTGTCATCCTGAATTTGCACTCTGAGCAATATCAGATTGCAGAAGAACTCAAAATATTGCATAAGGTTGTGCATAATGTCCTTTTTAAAGATTTGCCCAAAGAAGCTATAACTCTGATTTAGGTTTAAAACTTAAGTATGAACAGTGGTATCCATGACCTCAATGGGTGCTACACATTTAATTATAATTTAGTTTGTCAGATCAGATTATTTTTCACTCTACTTTTAAAATTATGTTTCATTAAATTGAATTTATTATCCAGTAATTATCACTTTCAGCAATTTAATTGAAAGTGATAGCTTGATCAAAAGAATCTGTTTGTATTAAACAATACGATTTAAATCAGGCCTGAATTTTGGTTCAGTGGTTGTGTTTAAAAAATAAAAAATAAAACTCAACCATTTACTCAGTGGTACGGTGCTGGAAAATTGGAAGTGTTAATCTGTCAAATCTGAAAACTTTTTAGGCCTCTCTAGGTGCTTCATTATTGGTGTAGGTCATCCTGATTACCTCCACTAATTAGCTTCAAGTCATAGTTCAGATCTTTTGAACTGGTGTTCTGTGAAAAGGTTCTTTGTAAACCGAGGTTATTCATAGAACTATACCTACAACAGGTAAGATATTATTTGTTCATAACCTTTCCACAGAACACTTTGATAAAGCTGAACTCACACAAAGAGAGAATGTTTAGTGTTGTGTCTCTCGCCTCGGCAGAATGTCAGAGAGAAACTCTTTTCCCATTTTTTTAAGATCCATAAACAGTAAGCTGCCTTCTGCTTGCCAGATTTAAATGCACATCACAGCCACAAACACACATTGTCTCCCAGACAAACAACCTCCTCTTTCATGACAGAAAACTCACTAATGTTTACTCCTTCGCTCCAAAGACTGACAACCAATTGACTCTTCTGCCATAAAGTTTATAGATCAAGTTTCTTATTTCACTATTTTCAGTAGTCTCCAGTTTTTTTGGCCTCATTTCCTGCTTCAGCAGAAACAAAAGGCATGAAAGAATCTTAGTTTTAAAGAGTGGAAGAAAGGGCAGATTAGTTAAAGAGTGGAGGAATATAATTAGCCTGAGAAGCAGAAGGGGATTTGTGCTCCACCGGCTGCCCTCAGCTTCTGTTGCACTCCACCCTCCCTCTCTGTCCTCCTACTTTGAAACCTCTGCTGCTCCTAAGTGTTAATAGTTACACTTGCGCTGAGGTATGTGTGCATCATCAGAGCCAGGCCGGTTGTTACCTCTACAGTGAACCGTTTTTGTTTCAGAGGTTGTGCAGATTGTGACTCAGCTCTTTCTGGTGGCTTGTACAGTCCTCACTCCCCGAGTCCCCAATGTGGCACTGCAGAGGACTCTGGGCTTGTTTTGCTTCCAGTGCAGAGATGGCATCACTGGATTTATGTGAGAGCTTGTGAGCATGACTGACTTTGTACATAAAAAAGAATTTTTTTTTAATGTTTTCATTTGGAAGCTGCATTTTGGAGTCTGTCAGAGTGAGCAGAAAGAGGTCTTCTTGGATGACAGTTTGAGTGTGTGAGACCAGCAGCCAGCTCATGTCCCTGCACGAGTTTCTGCGGGAGGGTGGGGAAGCATCCTACCGGCTCGTGAACCGCCTCAGTCATCTGATCCAGAACTTGGACATCTCTGGACTAGGCTCCTCTTTTCCTTTCAGTCCTGCAAGTCGTAAGAACTCCTGGAGAGATTGGGACGGTAAGACTCGAGTGAGGAGGAGCAGCTCTTGCCTGTTTGTGTTTTGAGTTGATGTTTTATTCTTCTGACATAGAAATTTGTCAGAGCTGGAAATGTGCAGATGATTCATGAACACGAACACATTGTGTGTGGACTGGTGCATTATATATTCCTTATTAATCCTTTGGCCAGAGTTCTGCAGGGCATCGTGCCCAAACCCCCACAAAGTGTTTCCTGTGGGCTTCCCTTTGCTTCCTATTGGTCTGCTTGTGTGTGTGTGTGTGTGTGTGTCTGTGTGTGTGTGTGTGTGTGTGCGTGACTGTGAAGCTTAAACAGCCTCTCCAGTGTGAGACTTGCAGATCTCTGCAGCTGCACTGACATTTTTCCGTAGCAGCAGAGGACTCCTCCGGTAATGCGGTAGTTGCAGCATGCAGCACCTGACGGAGGAGATGAGCTGGTGCAGAGGGACAGAAGCTGCTGGTCGAAGACAGGGGGCTTTTGGGTGTGATGTCACATTAGTGGGAATGTTTTCCTTTTGAGACCTTGGGTTTTGTCACTAGCTTGAACAGGAGCTTTTCGTGCACAGCAGGAAAAGAATGGTGAAGAAAACAAAGAAAGATGCATCTGAATTGGATAAAGGGATTCCAATGGTAACACTTAAAACATGTGAGTTAAATAAGGATGATGGATATTTTTATGCATTTCCTTTGTTTTGTAATACAGTAGTGATCTATATGCTTTTAGCTCTTTTGCTCTAATTTACAGATGGCATGTTTGTGCTAATTCTTCTTTTAAAATCTCATTTTTTGTTTTTCTCATGCTATTACAAAGTGTAAGCTCAGTCTTTTGAGTTTTTCTGGATGGATGCATCTGTTTTAAGCTTTTACTTCAGCTTTATGGGTCTTATGAGGTTCTCCGTATCACCATGCTCTGACAGCAGCTTGTACGTTTTGTCAGCTTTGCTTGTCAGCTGCGAGGTTTCGGGTGCAAGTTTTTATTTCCTTTCAGCTCTGGTGAAGTCATTAGCCGTGAGCAGAATTTAGCAGGCAGATCAATGATTCATGAGTTGCTGTTTGTGTTAGGCTGAGACTGTTTAATGCTGTTCCGTACAAAAAATTATTTGCACAAGATATTTAGAATGAAAGTTAATTTAAAAAAAATACTCTTTATCTCCAGACGCAGAAAGGGTGATAGCAATACCGATTTTGTCCATTTGCATGCATGTGTCTGTCTGTTAGCAAAATATGTTATGAACTACTGGATAGACATTTATGAAACTTATCATCATTAAGTGTACATCTGCAAGTAATCAATTTTGAAGTCCACTCAATTAAATACACTGAAAAATATAGAATATGATCTTCATTATTCTTACATGCTTACACATACATGTACAACACGGAGCATCTTGTTTTAGGCATGCAGCCATTTTACTTCTCAGACTCACATAGTGAAGATATGATTCAGTGTCCCAATTATTTTGACTTTATATAAATATCCTGCTGATTGATGAATGGTTTCTCCATCACCCGAGCCCCAGCTGCTGCTAGGATTAGAGACATGTGCCAACAAATGGGAAGAATAAATTAATTTGTTCAGTAATTAGTCCCAAATATTTGTGTTTTTGTTTGGTTGTGTGTTCTGTGGGGTGGGGGTGTTTCAGGTCATTTTTCTTTGTAATAAGGAATAGTACAATACGATTCTGGTCATGATCACTTCATGCTGCAACATATGCTTGTACAAAACATGTCTAACCACATTTTGATGGCTGAGGAAAAGCCAAAACATCAGCCAATTGTTACAGATACTGAGCTAAAACTCGGTGTGGTAGTAGCTGAGAATCATTCACAATAAATGCTTTGGGTACAACCCCCTGCATATCTCTGCATATAACCTTCAAATACCTTCTGAATGTTGGCAAACACTGAAGAAAATTCATTCAAAGTCTCAAGGTAAGCACTGGTTCTACATTATCACCTATTAATATTTGGAGGCAACTTAAAAGATGGCTGCCATGGTTTTTGGACCTTAACCTACACAGAAATGGCTTTACCTCTGTGAATTTTACAGATACTGAGCTAAAATTTGGTGTTATAGTTGCACAGCGTTTACTGCATCTGTCTGATAAAAACACAAACATTTAATTTATTCCCATCCCTGAAGATCTTTAATATTATTATTGTGGTTGTTGTTGTTTGTTTTTTCTTTTACCAGCGTAAAAATAATAATATATATTTTTTTATGTTGTAGAGAAACTCCAATATATGGAATATATGTTTCCATATCAATACTTTCATATTAACATTACTCTAAAAGAGTAAAACAGAATCTATGTTTCCAATTTGGCTGAATTTAACCTCTGAACCGCTTTTTTAGTTTTACACTCTCGTTTGCATAAAGTTTCTTTGCAATGCAGCTGAAAGCCTCCAGCTTTTATCTCTCAATGTTTATGTCAGCGATAACCTCATGCATGCCCTTGGTCACAAAGTAAACACACATGTTGACCACTGTGTCCTGTAAAGGCCTGCAGCACCCCTCTCACAAGAACACAGATACAAGCTTTTATTCCCATTCTCCCGTTATAAAAACATTACTAAACCTCTGAGCACCACTGAATTTCTTTTACTAGACAATGATGCGACTGAAGGACACAGAAAAGTGTTTATTAACTTGTCTTGAATGAAGTAGCTTTTTTTGACATTGAATCTAAATTGCCACATTCTGTCAGGAAACAGTGTCTTTCTTTGAGAGGTCTCCTAAGAATTGAGTCTTTCAGAACGTTTGTGAGAATGGGGTCTTTTGAGTGGAGTAAAGGGGAACAGACTCTTTCAATCCGCAGAGAGCAAATGGTTAAATGGAGACTCAGCCAGTGTTTGAATGGGCTGGTCAGAATGGGAGCTTTGTGCACATTTCCTGAGATAAGCCAGATGGATATCACAGGTTGTTCTGGCTTAGGTAAATGAGTGGATGCAAAGTATTTTAGCACATCTTACCTGGCTTGTCCCCCCCCCCCCCCACTGTTGGTTATAAACAGTCCTGACTGGAACCTTTTAAGACTCATATAGGCAGGTTGGATGTATTGTCTTTTCAACAGACTGACAGAAGGGAGGGTCAGGCAGAGCTTTACACTGTGGCTTTTGTTTACAGGGAAGGTAACCCTAGGTTGAAACAGGAAGTCATTTCAGTTTGTGATGTCTGTAGGCTGTGGAGCACCTGCAGCTGAAGTCAGCATGAGAGGGAAGCTGCTCGTGCGATAGTTTCGCCCGGTTTCATGGAGCAAACGTGGCAGAAGAGGAGAAGGCGAGGAGGAATGTGGGACAGAAGGATGGAAGGAGAGCTGGGGGAAGATTTGGGCTTTTTCACAGTAGAGGATGTGGAAGTTGAGTTTGTTGGGTGTAGCAAAGAAGCCAACTCAGGGCTGACTCTAACAAGACAGAAGGCTGTGGATTCAGACAGTAAGGAGCTGGATGTGTTTGCCATTACAGAACCTGCAGAATTCCAGCTGACTGGTAAAGAAGAAAAAGAGGAGAGTCCAGGAGGCGATGGAGGGATCCAAGCTGGAGATGATATTGCAGTGTCAGAGGAAAATAAAGAGACTGAGCCAAAGGAAAATGTTCAGATGAATGATGAAACTGAAGAGACCAAAGAGGAGAAGTTGGATGAAGAGCAGGGTTTGTGTTTGGGTCCTGGAGAGGGGTCTGAGTCCCATCATGTTCGCATTTCTCTTCAGGAGGTCGAGAGCTTCTACAGATTCTTGTGTCGCTGTCGCTGGATCTGTGGTGGGTGTCTGATGTTTGATCATTTTTAATGCTTGTTCATTCTTCTTTATGACTTATTTCTCTCAACTATTGAAAACAGGATCCATGTCCTAAAATATTTCACACTGTAAGTTTTGAATTGCCCATGTCTTTGCTCTCAATTTCCATTAGGATTAGAAAATGCTGTAATTCTAACTTAATTTTAACACTTTTCTGGTCATTAAGGAACATCATAACCCAGGACCAAATAAACTCTTAACCAAAGTGAGGAGTATCTTCCCATAATGAGCTAAATTACAACGTTCAGGTAAACTGCAGCTTGACTGGTTGTAGAAGCAAAGCTGTAAATGTTTGACGTGGGGCTCTGTTGAGTTGTTATTAGTAATTAGTATGTTACCTGCAGTTTCAGGATGATATTATCTCAGTGGGAGCTGCTTGTCAGAGTAAAGCCAAGATCAAAGTGTAGCTTCTAAAGTAACAACAATGGTTTTTATTTTTGCCTTAGCTGATAAGTTACATAAAAGTTTATGGTTATTAAGTCTGAAGATGGAAAAGCCCCAAAGTCATGTTTCACTCTCAGTCCAAGTGAGTGAATTAAATTCAGCCTGTAAAATAAATGCTCCTTTTTAAAAGACCTTTTCTATCAGAAAGTTAGTCTGGCTGAACATGTTGCAAAATGTAACCTGTTAAACATGAAGTTTCATCTGGACCATGAGTAGGAACAAATAACCAACTCTGAGAGTTTTACATAAATACCAGTCTAATACAAAGTGGCAGAAAAGAGCATTTGCTTAAAGCAACTCTAATATTTAATATTAGAGTTGTTTAAAGATGGCACAGTGGATCAGTTGGTAGAGCTGATGCCTCTCAGCAAGAGGGTCACCGGTGCAAATCCCGGCCGGGGACTTTTCTGAGTTTGCATGTTCTCTCTGTGCTTGTGTGGGTTTTCTCCGGGTACTCCGGTTTCCTCCCACAGACCAACACATGACTGTTAGGCTAACTGGTAACTCTAAATTGTCCCTAGGTGTGAGTGAAAAAGTTCTTTAAAGATCTCAGAAAATCATTTTGGTTTTGGTTCTGTTCAAACTAATCATTACCTCAAAGTCTTCCAGAAGAAATTCTCTCCTATTTTCCAAACTGATGATGTTTTGAGTGATTTCTACTTCAAGTAGGATGTTGATAACAAGAAAACCCCACAAGCAATTTATTCATTTAAAATAAATTGTAACTGCTTCCTCAGCATAACCCATTAAACAGACTTTATAAAGATTGTTAGTTGTGTATTGGTGTTTAGAGAAAAAAAGGTTTTAGTCCTGGTTAATCTGTGTCAGTAGCAGCAGGAGGTGCAGGTGTGTGACTGTGACCCACTAACGTTTGATTCCTCAGCCATAAACGTGACCGTGAGTGAACACTAATCTTTATCGTTAAGCTTTTGTAAGAACATTAACGCTCGCAGCAGCAGGTGGTGTGTGTTTGTGTGTGTGTGTTTGTTCAAGGGTCATTTGTAATAAAAAGATAAACATATTAACATCATAGCAATGCACAATTACTGTCAAATGAACGGATCTGATATTTGTCATTACAGCAGTAAATATCCCTAAACTAAGCATCAAATATCATTAAAGCCTGCATGTTTATTACATGTTAAATACATATGTTATATATATAATATATATATAATGTGTCCAGTACATTTACGGTTGTTTAGGCTTTGCATTTTGGGACACACCAGCCGAAACCAGCTCATGTTTTACAGAGCGGACCTGAGGGGATTTTCCAGGTGCATGATGTGTAGTAAAAAGAGTTTTGCACAGGTTAAGGGTGATAAAGAGAATGACTATGTAAAGGGCCAGAGGGTGAAATTGGACATTTGTGAGGAGATTTTTCAGTAACAGAATCACCTTCTTCTGGACTGATTGAAGGGTTTGGGTTTGCTGTGATATGTGTGGGAGTTTCTGGAGGAAGGGTGTGGCCCAGCTGAGATAGTGATATCCTGTCAGGGACCTGAAACCGATGGAGGTCTCTTTGTAAGCTCGAGGAGAGGTTATATGAGGAGCGAGAGAGAGCCTGTCCTTCGTAAACAGAGAAACACCAGTCATCAGTTTCTGAATTTCTGATGTTTCAATACCTGTTAATGACTGATGTGGTCCAGTTTAAACAATTAACCCCCACAGATTTTAAATCAAAAGGAAGCACACATGATTAGCTTCATACAAACACATCCAATCCATAATCTTTTTAGTTTTTTTCTGCTGTCATATACAATTTAAAAATACTTGTGTAAGTAAAGAAGCTTCTGTTGTCATAGTCTGTGTTCTGTGGCCCTGTCTAAGTGTCTGTCTATGTCTAATTGTGTCTGCTCCTCACCTGTTGTTGTTTCCCAAGCTGTGTCTCATTCA
>JAVKLF010000132.1:12537779-12550615 GCA_034783495.1 Millerichthys robustus
TATATATAAAGCAGAAAAAGAGGTTGAGAGGCAACAGCCTGTTTTAACATACCACAATGAAGTAGCAGGAGGAACCTAAATGGACTGTTATATAATTTATTTTTTTCATATTATTTCTAATTTCAGGGCTCCTTTCCCGGGAACCTCCAGCTGGTTCTGGTTCTGAGGCCCACCACCCTCCTGCAGCGCACAATCTCAGACATCCTTTTCAAGTTCAACAAGGATGAGTTCAGGATGAAGGTGCCGGTACGTGGAATCTGTTTCTACAACACATTTTCTTTCTTCTTTTCAGTGACAGCACCCCAACTTAGGAACAACCTCCCTTTAGATCTTTGTTTAACTTCTGACCTGACCTTTAAATCTAAGCTTAAGACCTATCTTTTTAGGCAGGCTTTTAAAACCATGTAGTGGAATGGCATTTTCCTTATTTTTGTTTATTGTTGTTCTTGTGCATTTCTTTTATGTTGTAACTTTTCCTATAAAGTGCTTTGGTCACCTTAGTTGGTTGTTGTCAAGCGCTATATAAACCAATAAATGTATCTATCAATCAATCCTTTATATTGCTCTAGTTAATAAAACCTTCTGACAATGGGGTCAGAACACATTTTTTTAAAGAAAACTGACCTGTTCCTACTATATGCTTCCAGAATTTTTTTGTCTTTGACATAAACTCACAGTAACTATATTTTAAGATCACATGACATGGAAGTAATGGGATGTTTCACTCTCAGGTGATCATGCTGAGCTCTTTAACTGAGCTGCACTCGTACATCGACCGGTCCCAGCTGACGCAGGAACTTGGGGGAACACAGCGGTACTGCCATGAGAAGTGGATCTCGCACCGCACTGTATGAACGCACAGACACACACATATAGACACAATACCGTGTAGAGACCCGAGCAAAATTGTTACTTTTAGACAAACAATAAAACTTGTATTGACATCCTTTTGTGTATTACTTGTTGGTGAATTCTTCATATAAAGAGCAAAATAATTGATGAACTCATGATGTTCTTAAATATTCATGAGTATCTATTAAACTAGATTACTAGATCATTTATTTTCTTTACTGCTACTTTCAAATTCAGTGTGTCAGATTGTTTAAAAGATTTGTCTTTAGTTTCATAATGACCCTTTACACGGCTGCTTTTAATATTTACTATCGTCTCTGAATATATGTGACAAACAGGTTTTAAAATCCTCATTTCAGACTCACTTATAGTACCACTTTTTGCTTTGCATTTCTCTTTCTCTCTAATGAGTGTCCCAGTATGTTTGCACCTCAGTCTCTATAAAGACAAGAAAAGTTGGGTTACTAGAAGTAGACTGCCATAAGTCCAAATAGTAAATGTTTAGAAGTTTAAAATGAATCTTAATATATTATGTGTTCTGTTTCAAAAAAGTTGCGAATGATCCAAAAGTAGTGTCTTTTGAAATGTGTCCTTTATGTTTGGATTAGCATGAACGTCAGAAACCTCAGTTATCTTTGTGTTCTTTAGGCTATTGAAGGCTTTGCACTGATGGTGAAGAAAACAGCACAGACCTTGCAGTCGTTTGGGACTGAACTGGCAGAAACCGAACTACCAAAAGACATCCAGGCCACAACTATCCTGCTGAGCACACACACCAGCAAGAGAGACCAGATGAAGGTATTCTTGTTAGTATAGACGTGCGTTCCTCTAATTTATCACTCTGTACATAAAGTGCCCAAAGAATACATTTATTGGGATTTATAAATGTGTCTATGCATGCTTTTAAAGGACGACATAATGGTGGTTTTGGGCCAAGGCAGCAGACTGCTGGAAAGCATTAATGAACCTGTAATGAGAGACCCAGACCACAACATGAACCAGGACGAATTGGAAAACTTAGCCACGGTACAAAGGTTAGTCACAGGGGTTCAAGCACACCAGCAAGACGGGTGCAGGAATACAGGCAGGTTTAGGCTAATTACCTGTATGAAGACAATATTATAGACATGAACTGATCTTCATACAAATATGTGAAAACAATGTGGTGATATCAATTCATCTGTTTGGGAAAAAAACATGTTCATGTGCAGGAATTGAATTTGAACATTTCAATTTGATGTCATTACATCACCTTCTGTTTTGTTGATAGCTTTAAAGCTTTTTCATTGTCACCACTTTTGTTAACTGAAACTAATTATTGGAATCAATACACTAAATAAGACTAATGCACAAAATTAACATGATGCATTAAAACGTAGATGAAACTGGTAATTTAGAGTATATTGCATTAAATGAGTGACCAATAAGTAGAATTAGGAGTTAAAGATGTTTGCACATTGGCTTTAATTTTCTATCATCATCGTTGGCATCCTTATAGTATCTTTATGTGGTCAGTGTTGTTGTTGTTTTTTTTTTTTAATCAGGCTGCTGTCTCAGCTGGACGAAACAGAACGAGCTTTTGATGAGTTCTGGGTGAGACATCAGACCAAACTGCACCAGTGTCTCCAGCTGCGACACTTTGAGCACAACTACAGGGAGGTGAGCTGGAGCTGGTAACCACAAATGAAATCTCATGTACTAGACCTTAGTCAGCAGAACCTGCAAACTTTAAAGCTGGTGCCTCTGGCTGCAGGTGAAAGCTCTGCTGGATCAAATGTCTGAGAAACTTGGAACCGTCTCGGAGGTCGGGATTAGCCCAGCTCATGCTGATCACATCTTCCACGAACTCACCGCATTTGAAGAGAGAGTGTGTGTAAGTCACCCCTGAAGCCTAAAGTTCAACTAGTAATCTACCCATAATGCACCACTGCAAAAGAATGACAGCAGTGCACTGCTTTGTACACTAACATTCATTTTTTTATTCTTAATTTGAAGACAAACATCATAATTCACTAATCAAAACAATGTTGTTTCCTAAAGGAAATATTCTCGTAATTTCTAATGTGCTGGTCGCTTTTAAAGAGTGTATTTAAATATTTGTATTGCGAGCATTTTTTTTATAAATTGATGACAATTTGTTATAAAAAGAAATGCTGTAATTCAGCTTCAAATTTTAGTTTAAAGAGAAATTGTTTGTGCAAGGTTTCCATTCTTTACTCTTTTCTTCAGGAGGTTCTGGACAGAGCTTCTACATTGTGTCGTGAAGGCGAGGAGCTGATCCAGAAGTCGCACTACGCTGAGGACTCCATTCAGCCCAAATGCAGCGAGCTCAGAGAAACCGGCAAGAATGTGAGCTGCTGTCTGACGGCCAAGAAGGAGTACCTGCTCAAAGCCTTGGAGCTGCACCACCGACTGGAAAAGGTAGGAAGACACAAAAGCGCATCAGTCTTATTGATTATATATTCGTAATTTCCTCCTCCTCTGCTCTCCTCTCCAGGCATCTAAATGGGTTGATGATGGCATTTATCTGCTAGCATCTCAGCCAGTGGATAAATGTCAGTCCCATGAGGGGGCGGAGCTGGCTTTGCAGGAGCTGGAGCGTTACTTGGACAATGCCGGCCAGAATCAGCTGACTAACCTTTGTACCATCTGGACAGAATACGAGGACGTGCTGAATCAGCAGTTCAGGGTAAAACTAAAAACCAAGCGTGCTGTGGATCTAAATATCAATCTGCTGCTTTCAGTAGTGATGCTCAGATGGAGCTTCCTGAAGCCTTTTGTGTCGAAATATGAATAAAATTGTCAAAGCTCTGTGGTGACCTCTACTGATCAAAACGTAAAACGCAAGAAATTATGCAATTATTGAGTTCATTTGAACTATGCTTAAGCCATTATAATCGTTAAACCTTTTCACTTGTTCCTTATGGAGGAACTGTATCAGCTATATTTTTATTATGTATTTATAGTTGTAATGGTCAGAAACGAGTCTGGGGAATTGAAAAAGTAGAATTGACCACATGATTGATTTTTGTTACGTCATTTTGTAGACAAACTCTTCTTGCCAGGGGTATAAAAAACACTTTTTAATGGATAAATTAATGTGTTTTGTGTAAACCTGCATTTGTTCTTTACATCAAAAACAATTTAGCACAGCTTTAGGTACCTTACGACCAGAACAGCTTCATCATTTGTAATGTTTTTGTTGTTGTATCAAAGTCACATCCTTTCTTCATCTGTGATTGTTTCTGTGATCAGAGCTAAGTTTTATTTCAAGTGTCCATCAAGAGACAGTTCTGTGTAAACAGAATCTATACATTACTTCTGTGAACTAAATGATGTACTGACTTAAACAACACCTAAACTGTTTTGTTGTTAATGACACCTCTGATGGCTCTCTGTATGTCAGGACCAAGTGGAGAAGGTTTACCAGAAGCAGGCGTCCATGCAGGAGATGTTTGACAAGAGGATGGTCAGCCTCAAGAAGCTGGCAGCCAAACAAATGAGACCGGTGCAGCCCGTCGCTCCCAGACCCGAAGCCTTCATCAAATCACCGCTCAGCTCACCTGGTGAGTCTTCACACAAACCCTAACCCTTCAACACAGTGCAGCCATTTCAGTCTGTTTTTTGTTTTTTCCTTGCTCGACTGGCTAATCAACCACAAATGCAAAAATTGCTACAACTCCATCAGTTTTACAGCTATTAAGTTAAAATTAGGAGTGTTAGTAGATGATTCATTCTGAAGTGCAACTTTGACATGCAAGGCAGAAAGTAAAATGTATTCGTTCAAGAAACTTTTATCTTTAGCTGTTCTATATAAACACGTATTACGCTGTAATTGAAATCATTATGCTTATTGGCTAAAACGGCAGCAAAAACTACATGCAAGGAAAAAAAAAGCAAAATATTACACATGTGATCCCACCCCTTTTGCAGTCCAATAAAGCATTGAGAAAATGATTGATTACACTGTTTTGTTTGGCTAGCAACATCTTTTCAAAATCACATTTGTAATGTTTATTCTTAGAAATATGAAATTATTTTCAGTGTTTTCACTAACCATCATAGTATTAGAATATAAACAAACAAAAATTTTGATATTGGAAATGCATTCAATAATTGGAAAAGGGGTATATTTGCACTAAATTTTACGCCTTTCCTTTTATTTAAACTTGGTTTAGACAAAATAAAAACTAAATATTGCGGTTTTGTTAAAGAAATCTGTGAGTTTCACCTCTCAGTCTTCTATTGTCTGATTCTTTCTTTTAATAAAGTGACATTTATTTTAGGTGTTATTAAGATAAGTCAAGCAGACATTTTTTGTGTCTTTAAAGCCACGTTGTTCTCAGAATTGATATGCTGAGAAATAAGCAACTTGTGAAGAAATGTCCTTAAAATGATGGTAAACATTTCTGTAAAAATATTCAATAAAATGATCATCTTGATGTGTGTAAATAATTTCTTTTTAAAAAGCCGTTGTCTTTACTTGTAATAACATAAAACTGGTTGTTTCTTCTCCCTCAGCACACAAAGCTCACCAGGAGAAAAATGGCTTCAGCAACAACTGTGAAAAAGTGGGTATTGTGATATTTTCTCTAAGTTTTGTTTGTGAAATAATAAAGTGATCAGATCCAGCTATCCTTTTATTCTCCTGGTGGAAACGGCAGAGTGAAGACGGCCACAGCAGACACGCGTCTCTGTCAGAGGAGGAGGAGAACCTGGCGGTGCTCAGGCGGTGAGGGACCAGCAGCGTCTCGTTCGTCTCCAATCAGATTTCACAGCAGATGGGTTAGTTAAACTTTCGGTTGATTTGTCCTGTCTGCAGCCACGTCATGAACGAGCTGCTGGAAACTGAGAGAGCCTACGTGGAGGAGCTTCTCTGCGTCTTACAGGTGCTTATTCAACCCACAGACGAGTTCCTGGGATCTGTTGTCTTTTAATCTGGGTTTGAAAGGTCAAGCTTTTATTTTGTTGTCATTACAGGGTTATGCTTCTGAGATGGATAACCCTGCAATGACTCACCTTATTCCCGCCAACTTGCAAAACAAAAAGGAGGTTCTGTTTGGCAACATGCCAGAAATCTACCACTTTCATAAAAGGTAAAAGAGTGGTACCTGGCTGCCACTAACGATGATCCCGGTGGATTGTGAACGTGTCCCTTATTTCAATTAGCCCATCGGCTTTGCCTTTTTTTTTTTTTCCCCCAGAACTTTTTTGAGGGAGTTGGAGCAGTACACAGACTGTCCAGAGTTAGTTGGAAGATGCTTTCTGGAGCGGGTGAGTTTTTTGTGAGATTTACAGCACAGATAATAAGAAGCTCCTTTCTTAAAAACCTTATTCGTTGATTTCTTATTGTTTTTTTGGTGATCGCCTCAGATGACAGACCTGCAGATCTATGAGAAGTACTGTCACAACAAACCTCGCTCTGAGAGCCTCTGGAGGCAGTGTTCAGACTGCGCCTTCTTCCAGGTCAGCAATCCTCCTCCAAATCAACCCGACATTAGTAAATAATTTCAGCTTCAGGTTTTACTGGACTCAATGTTTCATTCTTTATTCTTTAGGAGTGTCAGAAAAAGCTGGAACATAAGCTGGGTTTAGATTCTTACCTGTTGAAGCCAGTTCAAAGGATAACAAAGTATCAGCTGCTGCTAAAGGTATGAATTCATGGACTCTTCAGAATAAAATGTGTGTTTTTCTACACTTGCTATGAGATTCTTTTTCTGATTACAGGAAATGCTGAAGTACAGTAGGATCTGCGAAGGGGCTGACGACCTGCAGGAAGCGTTGGCGTCTATCCTGGGAATCCTAAAGGCTGTCAATGACTCCATGCACCTCATCGCAATCACAGGATATGAGGTGAGAAATTATAACAGGTTTTAAAGCTTTTCAACTTGGAAGAAAAAAAAAGTTTACGCGCTCAGTGAAGTTGCATGTTTTGGGAGGAATACAAACCGGCAGATATGTTTTTTATAGTATTATTTTTATTTTATGATATTGCAATATTAGATTTGCTTTTGTTTTTGTCTGTTTTATAAAAGTCAGTTGTTGTTGCACCAGGAAGTACAGCATCAAGGTTATTCCTTTAAAAGATTGAGTCCATGAATTATGTAATATAAAACTGGGAATATCTGCAGCTAAATTTGAATTTGGAAACTGGAAGAACTTGTGTAATATGTATATATAAAATTGCTACTAATATTTTTGTATCTGTAAAGTTAATACAAATGGAATTTAGGTGTAAACTTTCTACTTTAATATAAAAAGTTAATTAAAACCTTTTAGCTATTTCAGATGCTATTTCCATTCAATCTCACCAGTCTTATAATAATAATGCTGCTTGCTTCAAAATTGTGCTTGGGCCATTGTTGCCCAATATCAGATGACATGGAGGTAAAGGTCTGAATTTGATTCTAGTTTTAGAAAAAAAAGTGTCACTTTGGTCCAGAGAAATGTTGGTCAGTGTTGGAAGACCTAGATTAAAAGCATCTCAGTGGATTAACCTGAGCATTAAAAGTACTTTAAATTTGCACTTATTAGTTTTTGGAAAGTGGAGTGACCAATACAAACAGTCAGTTTTGATTTTCTGATGTAAAGTTTTTGTTAATCTTCTTGAATTAAAAAATAATGAATTTCAGATCCATTATAAGAGTGAATCAATTCAATCCAGAAGATGCTGGTGCTTTACATAAGAAAAAAAACAGGAGTTTAAAAAAATATATGCTTTTTATCCACAGTTTTAGGACATACATCGACATATATCATCTGTTTTTTTATGTCTTGTGTTTCTCTTTTTCTTGCTCAGGGCAATCTGAGTGAACTGGGGAAGCTGCTCATGCAAGGGTCATTCAGCGTTTGGACGGAGCACAAAAAAGGTCACGCCAAAGTGAAGGACCTGGCCCGTTTCAAGCCCATGCAGAGACACCTCTTTCTCCACGAGAAGGCCCTGATCTTCTGCAAGAGGAGGGAGGAGAACGGGGAGGGCTACGAGAAAGCTCCTTCATACAGCTTCAAACAGTCTCTGAGTGTGAGCTCCGGTACCGCTGTGATCTTTCTTTTTTGTCCTTCATCTTGCTTTTATTGACTAATTTATATTTCTCTGTACAATTCCGGGGACAGATGGATGCAGTGGGTATAACTGAGAATGCAAAGGGAGACAATAAAAAGTTTGAAATTTGGTGCAACTCCAGAGAAGAGGTCTATATTGTTCAGGTATAATAAACACATGCATTAATACTAACTCAAGATGCACTAGTAAAAAAAAAAACTGAGCTCCTGTAAATGAGTTTATGTGTGTTTCTTTACAGGCACCAACAGCTGAAGTGAAAACCACTTGGGTTAATGAGATCAGGAAGGTTCTGACAACCCAGTTGGAGGCTTGCAGAGGTACAGACATAAAAAAAACTTTAATAAAGCTATTATTTACTTTAAATTACCCTTTTTTACCAGAAACCTTTTGTTTATACTTTAGCTAAAAACATGCTACAAAAGTGTCAGGATGACAGATTTAGTGTTTTTCAGAAGCCAGCCAGCAGAGGGCACCAGACCAAGTGTTTCAGTTCCCCCCTGTGCCCAGTGGAACAGTAAGTCTCAGGTAAACACATTTCCCGTGTCATTTATCTTGTCCCTGTTTGAATTAGAACTCTGGTATGTGATGGTTTGTTCACCCTGGAGTTGAAGCAGCTTTTTCTGTGCATTCGCAGTCCATTCAAGACGAGTCAGAAGAGCCTTAAAAAGGGAGAGGAGAGGAAAGCTGATCGTCTTGGCTCTGATGTCAGTTCCTCATCTTCACCAAAGCTTCCAGAAAAAGGTGAGCACAGAAGCTGAAGGAACAGAGGAGGTTTTTGGAGAACTTTCTCAAATAAATGTGTTTGTCGCATTTGTAGTGCATGACTAAAAACTACATCTCCTCCATTTCCCCTCTTTCAGTGATTGATATGTGTCTTAACTTTTTTTGTTCTTCCCTCTTTATTGACTTTATCCTCTTATTCAACTTCCTTCCCTCCTTCTGTATGTCCGTCCATCTTGTTTATCCTCGGGGTCAGATGAGACAAGCCCAACCTCAGACAGAGCTGCTGTGACTAAAAAGCGCTTTACTTTACAGGGCTTCAGTAACCTCAAAGCTCAGAAAGGTAACAGCAGCCCATTGTCACTTTTTAAACAGCATATTATTGTATCAAAAAATGATTCTTTACAAATGTATTTGAGTCATTTTAGAACGTCTATGTGCTTTGTTGCTGAGCATCGAATTTTAGATTCTCACTGACCAACAAGTGGACCTGATTATTTTATAAACAAGATAAAAAAAAATAAACTTTCACAAATATATCTTTAAAGACATGCTTGTGTCCACAGAGCCCTCAACCTGTGATGACAAAAGTTACACTTTACCCATGATAACTTTCCCATCATCAGGTATTGTGCAGCTCTAGACCCCGGTTACTCTCAGCATACGGTGTGATGCCTTTTTCACAGCAGGTATTCTGACTACACAAAAGAAGCATTTTAATATTACTTTTAGATAAGTCAGTAAATCATTATAATTTTATATGACTGCTTCTTGTCTAATAACTTCTGTGAAAAAGGTTTCTGTTTAGAAAATCTGTTGTGGCACAGTTGCTTTTTGCTTTTAAAGCAATATTTCAAATCTCCTGAAATGGGGTTCGGTGGAGAAGATCTGAACACCTATTATCTTACCTGTACTTCTTTGAAGGACCCCATTTTGAAAGTCAAATAATATTTTACAACAGGTAAGACGTTATTTGTTCATGATCTTTCCACAGAACTACGCTTCAAAAAGAACTGAATTACTCATTGGTGTTGTTGTCTTCCTCTATCAGTTGTCTTTCCTCAACCTTCCTGTTTGTTGTTGAATTTAGATTTGCCTGAAGTTGCTGTTTTTTCATTATTATTATTTTGAAGCAGTATTTTCTTGCCTAAATGTCTTCTTTTCTTTTCTGGCTTGCCGGTAGGATCTCCCACCAGCCCGGATCACAAGTCAAAACGTCAGAGCGATCCTACACCATTTGGCTTCAAAGGTAGCCTGTTTAGTAGCTCACCTCAGTCAGTGATAGTTAATCGGTGACTGCAGTTAGTTTGATTGGCCAGCGCTATGGCAGCGCGAGGATCTAGCTGAACACCGTGATCCTCAAATCCTGATCCTGTTTCTCTCCACCGGACCATAAATCGATCCGCTTGTGAAGGGAAGAATTTCCCACTTCCACAATCTTATGATTCTTTGGTTTTAGCTGTGATTGAATCATTGTGGGATTTCTGGGTTCAGCACTTTTTTTTTCCTTTCCTCTTGAAAGTGATCATTTTCCTGAAGCTTGAAACTCAAAACCTGTTTGCCTCTTCTGTTCAGGATGGACTAAGACCTCTATGTCTCTGGATGCCTCAGAGGAACATGAGGGCTACTCCAGCGCTGAGGACCCTCTTAACTCCGACCCAGAAGATGAAAACACCAAGAAGCTGGTGAGTCTCTGTGACAAACATATATCAGCTTTGTAATCAGAGAACGAGTCATTGCATTTGTTTTTAATTCATTTTATTTTTATTTTTTGTGACTTTTCTCCTAAAAACAGTATCACTTAACCTGTTTTTGTGTTGACCGGTATTTTTTTAAGGTATAAATGATCTTATTAGTTACAGCTATTCACAATTTTGTGAGGTTGCTATGTTTTTTGTTTTATAAATAGTGTGCCGGTAAATACACTGTGATGGCTGACCGCGAGACGGGAGGTGATGAGGAGCTCTCGGTGAAGAGCGGAGACACGGTGCAGCTGGTTAAGGAGGGAGAAGACGGACAGTGGTGAGAAGACTTTCACGTTTCTTGCATGTCTGACAGCAGCACTGTGCCGTTTGGGTTTCCTGAGGGTACACAGAGTGATTGAACTCAAAATCAACTGATGAGATTTCAGTTTTCACTCTGAACGATGTTAGTTGGACCACATCAAAGTCCACTGAAGCTGCAAAATATAGAAGAGGAGAGAATTATTGTGAATGACACAGATGAAGTTTTAACTGCATTTTATAAGATATATTTTTATTTTTTAATTAGTTAGGCTTTAACCAAACTCATTCTGTATACTGACAGAATAAAAGGAATATTTCTGATTTTTTAAGAAGAGCTGTGTGGTGATTTTGAATGATTACCTGATTGATAGTTCTTTGAATGGCTTCTGTTTTGAGAAACATATGTTAAATTTTGAATGGATTGACAAACTAATGACTAGTGACATATGTTTATGTCATAAACAACATAAATCTCAAAAATTGCAGATTATACAAATGCAATTTTTATCATTCCTACATAGCTGTCAAGCATATATTAATAATTATCACCATGGTTATTTCAGCAAAAAAAATGCTTCTCCCGTCAAAATTGCTCCAGGCTGCACAGAAAGGTCTGCAGCTAATTGTTGTTGCATTTCCAGCTTGTGTACAAATGTCCACCTTCTTTTTCAGTCAATTAACAGAACACCACTTTAAAAGATCTAAACTGTTCGTTTCACATTTAAGCCTGAATGAAAGTGGCCAAACCGGACTCGAATGATTTACATCATTACATCATTTCACACAGAATAAATCACTGCAGATGTTTCAAGAATGTCATGAATTTCGTTAACCGCATCTTCTCCTCCAGGTTTGTCCGTAACCTGAACACGTCACATGAGGGCTGGATACCTGCTGCTAACCTCCTCACCCTCGTTGGGAAATCCAAGTCGTGTCAGTCTCTCACCAGCTCAGGTATTTAAAACAAAACAAATGAGCTGAAACGTCACGCAGCTACTGAATCTGAGCGAATTCCTTCGGTGTTTGTGTGTTTCCAACAGAAGGCAGCGGCTCCGGGAACCTCAGCACGTCATCCAGCTGCAGCGAGACCTACACTAACTTCTCAGACATCAAACCCTGAATCGTGCATCATTCAGCTCTATCTGGGCTGTAGCTCAAACACCAGTGCTCATAGAAGTTTTGCACAGAAACCTGTTTTTTTTTTCATTAGTTTTAGCAAACACACATCTACAATATGTTAGAACAATGGCTTTTGGAGTTAACTTTTGCAGCTGTGCAGCTAAGATACTCAGCAGATATACTCATGAAATACAGTTACTCACAGTAAAGTCAAGAGATCTTCTAGTAAAAGACTTCTCTGGTTTTTATTATGATCAAATAACAGATGTGTGGATGGACCAGCAGGACTGATCTCAGTTAATGCATCTATCACATTACAAACAAGGAAGTGTTAATCATTTAATGTCTGTGACAGCTGTCCTTACATTTATCTTGAAGCATCTTTTTTACATTTCAACGGTTACTGTTTATAAAAAAAGGGAAAAAGATAAACACGTGTTTAGCTTGGATGTGTCCCTTTTTGTTCCGTCCTCTTCACATTGGTTTCATTTGCGTTCTTCCTTTTCCTGCAGCTTTTACTCGCCTGTTTTAATGTCAGCTCGTCCATTTTTTCCCAAATAATGTTCTGCCAGCAGCCGTCTACACTTTGTGTGTGAATCGTCATTCCTTTCACATCATCATGGTCTTTGGGTTATCGTACTCGACAACAAATGTTTCTCGATGTGAAGAATCAGAAACCGCTGTATAATAAGGGAATAATGTTCTGAATGTAGATAGTGCACATTGATAACAGTCTGTCATGTTTGTTAATGAAGATGCTATATTGTACATTGAGTATGGTGTTGTCACAACTTAGTGACTTGTTTAATTTTTTTACATAAAATAATAACGAAGTCTGTATCGTTGATTTATTTATTGCCCCTTTTTCCAGTCAGTTTTTACACAAACTTTATTCCATACTAACTACAAAAGTTTCATAGTAGTTCCCTAGTGCACAATTTTAAACACTTTACACCACTGTCAATTTCACAAATATTCAGGGCTAAATGTATTCAAAAATAGCTGGTGCTCAATTTGAGCTTACACACAATAATATTAAAAAGTTGTACATTGTGTAATACGAAAATGTCTGTGAT
>JAVKLF010000132.1:12612326-12628521 GCA_034783495.1 Millerichthys robustus
ATATGTATTGGGAATGAATCTTGGCTACAACCATACTAAATTTATTTATTAAAATATAGCTATTGCTGTGGTTTCTGGGGTCACTTGGATGTGGTGGCCTTGAATTTGATTGAACCTAAAAGTTAATCAGTGGTAGATGAAGGACTTATGAGCATTGTCTGAAAATATCTTTAAAACCTTTTTTGTGGATCATGAGATATTTTGCTAACAAACAGATAAAGCTGGTTCTAATAGTTACTGGCAAAGTTTTAAACACACAGCGCTCAGAATTTAGGTCGCAAATCAGTCACAGTTACTACCACCCCAGATTTTAGCTCAAAATCAACAACTTGAATTATAACTATTTTGTATTTGCTAAGATTGCTTTGCTGTGGTAGCCTTCTTGAATCGTACTGATTCCAGAAGTTAATTTACTTGCAAATGTCACATCATTAATTCCTTTCTGCAAAATTTATTACAATATGTCCAGTGATTTTTGCAGTATTTTGCTAACAGTACATACAGACAAATAAACATACACACACATGCATACAAAAAACATTATTGATCTGCCATTGTCCTTGGGGGCTGGTGATAATAATGTACAGCGTCTCCAAATATAATTCACATGTTCTGGTGGCAAAAAGGGAGTTGAAAAACCTAAAATATTTCACCTAACTGCTGAACCAATACTTTCTGCCGCTATTTTTTATTTGAGTAAATCCTAATACATTCAAATACACATTTAGGGTTTTATTTGTCATTTGAGATAAATAATTTTTAAATGATCTTAAAGTACGTTATGACTAAAATAAACACATTACAAGCAATATTAAAAACAAATTTTTAAGTCCAATCCTATCTGAACCTATGACTCAGGTCATTACAACATGTGTACTTTAATGTTGTTTGTGATGACATAACCGTTTTAATATTCTACGATAATTTCAAACTTACACAGACTGACTATCATTAATGCCAAATTTTATTGTAATGAAAAAAGATGGTAATGAGTTTGTATTGGTTTTATTAAAATAATAAATCTTTTATAAAGTCACCACAGCATTATGTTTTTACACTGTATGAAGAAAAACTATTTTATGATGACTAATTGTGTTAATCTTAAGTTCACTTAGCAACTCAAAGACTAATTTGATGAATAGAAGGCTTACACCCCAAATCCTGCCTGATTTACAGAAGTTTCTTTTTTAAAGACACCACTCATTCTAGTGGTTCTGTGTTCCCCTCAAAATATTTATTTGAATTAGAAAGCTTACAAAAGAATTTTGTAAAGAAAGAGGATATAGTTTTACAAAATAGAATCTTTGCATGCTTTCAGCTACCGCAAGACATAGAACCATCAGGCCAAGAGTAATAAGTCATATTACTAACACACACACACACTTCTTAAATCCAGTAGGCGTTCCAATTGCAGATGCTTCATGAGTACTGGGTGTCAATGAATCTGTTCAATAGACTTGCCATGGTGTTTCTGCAGCATTTGCAGGACTTTTGTTATTGACTACGATGTGCTGGAAAATGACCATCGTGTACACGAGTCTATTACAACCGCCGTGATACCCTCTCTCTCTGCTCACCTCCAAAATTTCAAACCTTCTTAATCAATTTGTTAATGCTCAGAATAGGCAATGTGTTGGACGGTTTTCAGCTACCCCAACAACAAATATTGACCCCATACCTGTAAAGTTGACGAAGTTACAGTTATTTTTGTGTTGGCAAATGTCAATAAGTTGTGGTGGCCATTTTAAATTGGGTTAACGTCAAAGGTTAATCCGTTGTAATTGCAACTGATTGGGATATGTCCAGTTGTATCTTCCTTAGAGTTTTATTAAGATTTGTCCAGGGGTTTGTGAGTTGTCTTACTAAAAGACAAACACACACACACACACACACACAAAGGTATTATGATTTTTGGCAGTGGAGCGATGGGCTAATTAAGTTGGTGCATGAGATTACCTGTCTAAATAAAAAAATAAAAAAAAATAAAAAAACATGGCTGAAGTTGACATTTTAAAAAAGCAAACAAGTCATTCAGCTTTTGTGTTATTTCAAAAATAACTTAAAAGTCTACTAATGGCTGAGCAGTAGCCTACCATATTTTGGGAAGCAGTGGCTGAGAAATGTTGTGTAAAATATGAATGATAATAAAATATCAACATCACAACAGCTTTTTATAGTCCTGAAGTGGAAACTGTCAAATGGCATATTGTTAGTGAATGCTTTGGAGAATTTATTTTACTGTTGGCAACAACAGTACAGTCATTACCACACCAAACAGCACTAGTTTCAGATATATAGAAGTAAAAATGAAAAACTTGGTGAAATCTTCGATTTTAGCCTCTAAAGTCAACACTGGTGTGTTCATTGTCCTCTTCCTGGACTACAAACTGAAAGAGTTCCTGCGGAAGTCCCTCCCACCCTTTTCCGTTGTTGTGTCTCGATGATGTAACCACTTTCCAAATATAGCGTGTTGCTGATGGCCGAGCCGCGTCCTGATTGGCCGCCGCCGCTGCCAGTCACCCTGACATCACAGTGGTTGTTATTATTGTAAACAGCCCGCCTGCTCCACCAACGCTCTGTCGAGCCGACTACTCCATCCAGTCCTTTGTTCGTACCGTAAAAAAAAAAAACCACCGAGGCGACAAAAGCCTGGCGAACATTCGTCCGAGCCGAACAAGAAACCTCGAAGCAAAGTTGCACACTTCCTGTGAAAAACACGACGCCTTATGTGTTTAGTGAAATTAGCGCGCGGCGGCTTTGTTGTAGACATGTTTGTTGATCACCTTCTTACAACCGGCGACTGACGAACCGAGGGCTGCTGCATTTATTAGCTACAACAATGACAAACTGGTATAGACCTCGTAGAGAACCTGACAGAGCACAACACGATATATGAAGTGTTTGTGTTTTTATCGCATTATATTGCCTCACACTTGTCTACAACTCCAGTGTTTTGGTTGGAGTCGCTTCACTCCAAGTGTCGTTGTCAGTGGCTCCTACATGTCGCAAAGAGAAAAAACTTCTCATTGTGAAAAACCGCGTGCACACAATGAACATATAATCGTCATAAATCGGCCTGTAAGTTATATTCACCGCGTCAGTCCGACTGCACAAAGGGACTTCACTATGTCGCAGGCTGTCGAGCAGAATCACTTTTTTTTTTGTTATTTAAGCAAACAGATAGGCTATACCGCAACACAAAAACTGAAACCCGGCGCGCGGACAAAGCTTGGAAAGAAAAGTTGAAAATCCTCGTGTTTAATTCTACTCACTCTGTTCCGGAGTTATTGTCATCTGTGTGTGTCGTTGCCCGCCATCCGACCGGGTCCTTACCGGTGACACCCTTTTTCTTCATTTCCATTCCAGGCAAGTTGACAAGAAGCTGACATTCTCCGACCCAATGTGTGTGTGTGCAGTTTCTGCGAAGCTTCAAGGAAGTTGCCTCTTTTGTTCCAGTATTTTTGGTTGCGTCAATGTTGCGAAAAGAGAAGGGGTGGTGGGGGTGGAGAGGCGGAGCGGTGGAGCTAGAGAGAGAAAGAGAGAGAGGGAGAGGGGGAAAAAACTATCCCCGCGCGCTACAGTCCTGTTAGCGCACAGCCCCACCACCACCCCTCTCATCCAAATCCGTGATAAAGTTAGCTCAGCTCACGTGCCTCTGAGACAAGAAGCATCCTCTGATAAATAACGACAAAGCAGTCAGACAGGGTGTCCGGGTATGGAGATCCAGGACCGGGTTGGTGAGCTCGGGCGCACGAGAATGGAGGCGTGTGTGTGTGTGGAAGAGGAAGGGAGAGGGGGGATCATTTGCATACAGCGCGACATTCTATAGCACTTCTTAGACGTTCACTTTATTTCCATCTCGTCTTATAGGAGAGAGCAAAACCAGAAGTGGCCGACGCGCCGTGTCAACTCTTCCTGTTGTTCCCAGAGTGCGCGGTTCTGGGCGGGAACGGGATGCCCACCAGCAAAGAGCGCAGGAGTTGGCCCACATCTTTAACACGACCGAAAGAGATCCAGATTCACCTTGTAGTCCGTCAGCGCTGATCGCAAAACGTGCGGAAAAGTTAAGAACCCCCCCTCTCTCTCTCTCTCTCTCTTTGCACCACAACCAGGGCCCCATCAAGCAAAACTGAGAGCCTTTCGGGTCCTTCAGAACGCATTTACTTCCTACATGTGTTCAAGAAGGCAGAGAGGACCTAAAAGGAGAAGGAGATGCAACAAGTAGGAGTAAGCTGGTGCGGAAACGGGGTTAGAAGTTAGGCAGTCAGGCTGTAGAAAGGGGGGGGTGGGTGGATGCAGCTGCAGATGCTGCAGAAACAGGATCATGCTGGATGGAGAGGTGTGAGCCGCCGCTATTAGAGTAGCGTTACGCCAGCGAAGTCACCGTTCTCCCCTCCCTTCCAGCCAGCAGGTTCTGGTCTGCAGCATGCTCTCAACGGAGCTCACCGTTTTCCCTCAAACTCTCCTTGTGAGCAGCTTGACCTCCCAGCACGCAGGGCTGATAAATACGAGCGAAATAAATAAGGCGGAAGTCGATTTTAGATAGTTGAGGAACTGTTTTGATTAGTTTGGGCGTGTTTATCATAGGCCTGAAACGGGACCGATTGCAGTTTTAACGACAACTTCTATAGGTTGACAGTGACTATATTTACAAATTAAATCAAAGAGAATCGTTTATAATCCGCCGAGTGGGTGAACGCGGCGCAAAAAACTCCGTGCGTAAAAGAAGCGCCGTGGCCTGGAAGTTGTGCAAAGCGTAGGAGGTTACAAAGACACAGACACGTAACTTTGGGCTCATATTGGTCGAGTTTAACAGGACAAAAAAGCTACTCGACTCTTACTGAACCCCGAGGAAGACAAACACCAACACTTGCATCACTTTCAAGTCATACACTGCGCCATGAATGCAAAATATGCGCTGCCAGAAGGGCCTCAAAAGCACGTAGTTTTGAAAAGCATAAAAAGTAAAACAAAGCAAATATCTTGCATCAAATCTCTTTATTCTGCGCTTAATAGGGTTTAAAAGGTGAACTCTAAAAAAGGTTCCGTTTATTTTTGCACTTGTTAAATGTGCATCTTTGCGTAATGTATGTGGAGTTGTGCTGAGGTGGTTTTATGGCTGCCAGAAATCTCATGTAAAGATTTGCTTTTAGAAAAAAGATTCTCTTTTCAAATTGAGATTTGACAGCCTTCAATTTCCCTCAAAGCACAGGTTTATTAAGATTACCCCAAACTGTAACGCAATAAAAATAAAACAAAAGAATGCATGTCTATTTGGAACTTCTCAAGTCCCGTGCGCACTCATTTTATTCGAATTTTATAGCGCATCTGAGTGACAGAGCTGCATAAAAAGTGTCCAAAAAGGCTCGACGTGCTGTGTTTGGGAGTGTCACGCTCACAGCTTTGCAGCAGTATTTGAATATTTGCCCCGGTGTGTGGGCTGATGCAGAGTCAGAATGCAAAGAAGAAACTGTAATCAGGCGCAATTATCTGAAGGCCTGCGGTTCCTTTTTAAAGGTCATCGATGAAAGGAGAAAGAAAAAAAAACTGCAGGAGGAACGCCACAAATAGTTGTGGATAGATTTGACACGTTCTAAACTAAAATGCGCGCGTCTCAAAAACGTATTTCCTTTAAGAATTAATATGGTGCATTATGATCTTTCTCGCGCTCTTTCCTTTTTTTGCTTCTTTATTGAAAATGCGCATCTAACAAACCCGCTGTGGGCTAAGCGTCACTTTGGATATAAAGTGAGAAAAGATGGGGCCGTTGGGTCTCAAACACCTTTCTGCTGCTGTTTGCATAAATAAGTACATAGCCTATATAACAAATTTAAAAAATCATTAAAAACTTAAAAATAACTTTTTCCCCTCTATTTAGGTTTGGAGATAAAGGGAAAATATGAGCGGGCGCATCAAAATCGCGCATTCAGATAAGCGTACAGCGCCTTTTTTCAGTTTTAGATATTTAGAATATGAAGTTAAATTGAAAGGTCGTATTGTGTGGGAGGAATCTATATGAGTCAAAACGAAAAGCATGACCTCCTCCTCTTGTTTGTGTTTGTGTGGTGCCTGCAGAATGGCGCACATGACACAGATCAGCATCTCTGCAGCAGCCTTTCAATCAGCAAAGAAATAGCAATTTGCTAGACATAGAAAATAGATATTTTGTTTACTTTGAGAAACAAAACCCACTTTTTAAAGAAATAATAATAGCAGTTTTCAGTTTTTGAGTGAGTCATGTTTGGATTCAGCTCCAACTTTAGTCAATTTCACTGTGGCTGTTTTTGCTTAAAAAAAGAAAACAAAATACTAAAGAATGTGACACATTATAGTAGAAGCGCGCTTCTTGCTTGTGTCATCTGGAGTGAAAATGCACTGCCAGCATGCAAACAACTATCACTCTGTCATTGGGATCCTTGTCAGCTGCATGGGAACACATCCAAAATCAATGATGTGCACTCAATTAACCTGATGGATATAATGTCAGACGAGGTTATGGATGGCAACGCAAACAGATTTTTTCTGTCTGAGCGCCTAAGTTTCTGTCCGGGGCTGGAGAGGAGACAGTGGGTACAAGGTTGATCTCCTCTGAAGCACCCTGTTGTCCAGCAGAAGTAGGTCAACAGAAAACCACTGGTTGGTGAGTTGGAACAATGCTGCTCTCTTTCACAAACACACTCAGAAAAGTTAAGGAGGGGGAAAAAAAAGTTGGGAGGAGAAAAAAAATTAATCCTTCCCCTTAAATTGAGGGATAATTTGGCTTTAGCCTCAAAGATTTAAAGCAGTAAAACCCCAGTGACAAAAGTTGTGAAGCAAAACTAAAACCGAAGGACTCGCATTTTTGTGTGTGAATGCAAATCATCTTTCATGCCAAATAAATGAGGTTATTGTCAAACCTGGAAAGTAACATTTTGCATGACCTCAAAGCAATCTTGCATATGTTATTAGCACTCTAAGTATGTGCTGGGAATGACTCTCAGCTATGATCACATCAAATTTTAGTTCAGTAACTGTGAAATTGTCTGTGTTGTAGTAAATCTGGTGCTGACTTAGCTCATTTGGTGTGACTGCGACTTCTCTGTAGCTAAATTTAGCCCAGTATATCTTTAAAGTTGACAACCTTAGAGCCCTTTCTTTGTTTGGGTCAGCTCCAAAAATGTCATTAGTTGTGGGTGTATAACCAGTAATTTAATTGAAATTTACCCAGTGGTTCATGAGATATTTTACTAACAGACAGAAAAATGAACACAACACAAGCATAAACCACATCACCCGCCTCTTGCCTTTCAGCAGCAGGTGATTTTAAGTGGGTAATTTGCTACTATAATTGCAACAAAGATAAAAAGCTGATACAAATAGCCAAATGTAATGAATAAAATACTTGACACATATTACAAAATCAATACAATTTGTTCAGCTCAAACTGAAAGAAACTTTCAGAACAAATTCATGTACAGGTGGCTGCACATAGAAAGGGTGTTCCATATGCACAGCATCCATATGGTAACCAGTGATCATTTCTATGTTCTCTGCTTAGTCAGTTGACCCAATCAACAGGCAACTTAGCCCAAACCAAACACATTTTCCAATGTGGAAAAAAAGGTACAAACAGTAACTGACCACATAGTTTCGTCTCTTATCAAAAACTCAGGTGCGTGCAAACGTACCTGATAAACCAGCTAGAAGAAACGGAGCGAACCCTTCAGCTGGATCATGGCTTCTTTGCCCTTTCGCTTTTCAAACGGGATTCATTTGCATTCCGTATGAGAGAGTGGTGAAGAGAAGAAACACGCGGAAGTGACCAAACATGTCAGCCGTTGGAGGGCTTCAGCTGGTGCCTCATGAGCGAGGCCTATGACTAACATTGGGGAAGGAGTAGGAGTGTGCCTGTGCCAATGTTGCCGTACCAGGGCTGCAGAGAGAGAGAGAGAGAGAGAGAGAGAGAGAGAGAGAGAGAGAGAAAGGTAGGGACACGCTGATAGTGATTGGTCATCAAATAAACCTTAAAACAAGCTGCATGTGTGGAGTGGGATGCAAATATTTGACATTATATTGAAGACTTTTTTAAAGTGGTCGTGCAAGTGTTTCTCACATGCGATATATGCAGGTAGTAACTTCTATGGTTGAGAAATATTAATGTGCTCATGAGAATCTGTTTGAAATGTGCTCGCCGTTTGTTTCAGAAGCCAAGACATCGTGCAAAAAGTCATTCCAGTAAAACACACCATGAAGCGAGGGGACTTCAACACCAAGAACTGGAGACTCAAAAGGGAAGTTATCTCTAAATCCTCCTACTTCCTCTTCCCCTTTTTCAGCAGTTTCTTGCTGACCAATTTACAAAATGCATTAAAAAATGGATTTGACATAAATCCAACAGAATATGATACATTTTAAAAATAGAGGCAGTTTCACAGCTTTTATTCTGCTCTGTATTTTGTTAGTTCACCTCTTACAGAATCACCCTCACATCACGATCAGCCCTCCCTCGTTCCCCCTCCCATCTCTCTTTCCAGCTCCTTTCTGTCCCACACTACATGCTTCACTATTTATACAGTTGAGTCAGTTTGCCACTGACAGCATTGAGCGATAAGGAAAATTGAATCATCACGTTTAAGCACAAGCCTTTCACTGGAATTACTCTCCGAAATGCAGGCCGTGTTGACAGTCGATTGCTGTGTTTTAATGCAGGAAAACTGTGTGCAATCATGACTTCTTTATCCAACAATTATAAAAATAAAACATACGCACGCATCAGCGTGTGCTCCCAGTGGATCGTGCTCAGCATCTGCACCAGAGACAGAGAGGTGTAGCTGGATGCTGGTCCACATAGGTGTCTGGTTTCAGAAAGCAGGCACACTGGGAGCACAGTATGGAGCACAGCACAGCCAAGTGGACAACAATTGAAACACGCAGAGACACAGGTGTCCCTACCACCAAGCCGGTATGTGACAGAACGTGTTTATTTTACGAGCCTGGGCCCATGCGTACACATGTTTTCATGCCACCTTGCATGTGTTCACCCACTGTCGGTGCGCGTGTGCCAGTGCACGTGCTTGTGTTGATTATGTATTTATGTGTGTGTTTGGGTATTGATTCTTTTGCACTTTAGCTGCACTTTGGCAGCACTCATGCATGCTTCCCTCAGGCCAGCAACACCTGCAAATAGCAATAAAGGAAGGATTCCTAAAAGAGACAGGCACTGTAAAGCCTGTGCTCAAACAAACAATCAAACAAACAAACAATATGGAAGGTGAAGCTTTGTTTCTGTTAAACTGTCCATCCCTATTTTTCTTGCTCTGTATTTACAAGCTGCTCACTCTGTCTTCCTGTTCTCTCTTTATCTCACTGGAGGATGCTAACCCATCAGGTCCTTTGGCTCCCCTCCATGGGATGATGTCATTTAAGATGACATCACCATGCAGGGTGTGTGTGTGTTTGTGCTATGTGTGTGAGCACGTGTTACCCCGCACACACTTTTCCCTCATCCCACAGCTCTGATTCTTTCCTTCAAAGAAAAGGTGCTGTTTGCACACATACACACACACACACTCACACACCTGCAACCATCAGCCAAACTGCCGTGCTAGCACAAGTTTTTCCAAAAAGCAGGGTCAAGGAGAGGGAGAGAGACAGATGTCGACTGCCAGGAAGGCAAAAAATAAAATAAAAACCCAAAACACACACGTACACACAATTACACACAAAAGAAGGAGGCGAGGTGGTGTTTAGAGTGGTGTTGGTGTGATGTGAGGCACAGAAAGAAGTGTGGAGGTGTGGTGAGCGCTCGGAGAGAGGATGGGCTCTGAGGGGCAAGCCAGTTTAATTACACAACATCCCTGCTACTATAACGCCACAAAGCCCAGGCCTAAACTGTCATTAAGATAAAAACGTAGCACACGGAGGAGTGCCACAGGCTGCCTGAATTTGTCTTGGCTCTATTGTCTGTTGTTAGCACAGTTATATATAAAACCTAACAGCCTGGTTCAGGTTTCTGGTAAACAAATGAGTTTGAGGAAATAAAGCAACATTTTTTCAAGAAAGAAGTTCATTGTATTTAATTTGTATTGTGAGCTAATCAGAGTGTGAATCTCACACGAGGTGGATTTCATAATTTGATGGCTCCTAAAAGAATTTTGTTTGTGTGTCATAAAATCAGTGTTACATACAAACCTAATTTATAGGCTAACCATAATCAAATCGTTGCACTGTTTGTATGCCTCATGTGTCACGTTATAAGCTGGTATATTATGATCTAGTCAGTGAGTAAACTTAGAATCAGTGACGTGATGTCAACACAAACTCTGACACCTACTTTTAAGTTGAAAGAAATACACTATAACATAATCATTTTTGAACCAGAAAAATTAAATCAGTTTGAACTTTGCCATAGTTTGAAGAATCCAGAGGACATTTTTTTGTATCACAAATATCAGAGAGTATAACAAGTTGGCTGCCTTATGCCTAAGAAGTTTTTAAAGTGACCATAATACTTTGTCTAAATAGTACTGTGTAACTTAAATCTGTAAAGTTGTGTAAATCATGCATGCTGAAGTTTTAAATTGTACTAGCTATCAAAGAGTAACCTGAACAGCAGCTAAACATTACGACTTCTAGCTTGTTAAACTGAAACACAGCTAGCTACTGACTTCTGAGGCAACGGGAATGCAGAATAATTGTTAGGTTACATAATGCGCTCCATTTTACCTTGGATCTAGTTGTGATATCAGACCCAATGTAATCATTTTCCTCTTGCAAATCAGAAATCCAGTAGAAATTGTGAGTAGTTGTGCTCAGTAACATGAGTAACCTGGTTGTTTTGACTAACATCATCAGTAGGCGTGCACAGGATGCTTAGGCAACATGTTGGAGGACAAACAAATGCAATTAACAGAACAACAACATGGATCAGTTATGACTTATTTTTGCAACATTTGCTAATTTACGGAGTTCGGTGGCCTGGGAATTTGACAAAATCAAATTCAGTACTTATTGAGGCCCGTAATTGATAGATGTTTGTGACAAAGGCTTATTGGTGCCTTCACTTATTTGTAAGCTTGATCATATGACTTTTTTTAAAAAAAAGCTCTGCCTGTGATGCCATCTTGGAGCAGTCTATAGTTAGCAAAACAAGCAGAAAATGTTTTTATTCTGACATGCATTCAAACACTGCAGAAGCATGTTCACTAAAAGAGATTGTGCAAATGATTTTCTGTAATATAAACAAATAATAAAAAGTTTACTACTGAGGCGTTCACATTTTGGGTCAGGGTGGGTGAAGGACTTCCAATTCGCTGAGTTGCAATTTCAACTTCAATAGAGAGTCTGGTTCATTTTTCTAACTTGGAACTAAAAGTTTCCAAATTCCAACTACATATGGAATGTACCAATAGCTTAGTTTGTGCTGTATTTCATTTCTAGATTAATTAAATTGTCTAAATAAACAACTTAGTAACAACTAATATTACTATCAAGGGCTAATGGCAGAAATCTCCCAGCCACAATCTCTGAAGTTGCGGGTGTATGAATTGGAGTATTAGCAAAGGTTAGGTAAAGTTGAACCTGAAAACTATTTACCCATTAACAAAACTCACCAGCACTTTTACTAAAGCTTACATTTTCTGTTGTTTAAGCAAGCAAGTTTGGAATAGTCCTTTAAACTCATAAGAATTGTATTAAGTTCATTATTTTGTCAATTTTAAGTTAAACGTTTTGTTGAACCTGCTAAACTCACAAAAGTGAGGTTGAGACAGCAGAATAAAAACCAGAATACGGCTTTGATAAATAAAAGCATTAAACTATGTTTCGTTAGTTATTTTTGCTTTATTGAATGACGTGGAAGAGTGGTCCAAAGCAACTTACCACCTACTTTTGCGCCCACAAACATACTCTTTACTTCTCTAAAAAGATTCACCGTGCAGCGCTTCACTTTTCTCAGATCAGCTTTACCTACAACCAACACGAGGGAGGAGGGGATGATTTACTTATTCATTTTTATTTTTGCAGCCGTTCAACGTCATTCCCTGTTGTCCGCTGGGCACCGACGACAAGCAATCTCCTCTCGAAGTCTTTAGCCGTGACTAATTTGTTACAAAAGATCTTGGTCGCGCTCACATCTTTCACACAAGTCTTCTGTGCAGCAGAGGCACTCCCACACTGAAACCATCCGGGAGTTTATTGAGCACAGTTGGCAATGCTTGAACCAATGATGTCATCCTGGTATATGGGCCAACGATTTAGGGATCAGCAAGTTTCTGAAATGAGAAACGGTGCGGATAGGCATCGTTTGTAGTACTACTGAAGTCAGTTTAGCAAACAGGTGGAGCCTTTTTGATGTGTGTGTGTGCTTTGTTTTCTTCTTTAGAGGGGATAATAGTCAGAGCTTTGAAGACTGTGTACCCACGACCGCCGGTCTTAAATTGCATGTTGGAAAATGTTGAGGTATGGTTGGAGGTTTTTATGTTTCAGTGCTGAAGAGTTTTGATAAGCGGTTTTGCAATCTGCCACTGAAATCTGTTGTTTTCAGCTTTGGATTTTGACATAGCATGATTGTAACGATCAGTTTGAAGCTGCAGCAGACCTTTTAAGAGGTGTGTGTGTGTGTTTATAGAGAAGTGGATTTTAATATGAGTCCTACCGATAGACTGTGAGGTCCGAAGCTTTGGTCATGGAGTTTACCCATCTGTTCCATGAGTTTAGGCCAAGGCCCCCGTCACCTCCACCTGCTCCAGACTTCAGAGGGGACCTGGGCAAAATTTATGCCAACAGGAAAGCTTGGTTGGTGGATGGAAGGTGGGATACAGGTTCTTTAGTTTTTTTTTGGAAGAAATGAACTTAATATTAATGCCAAGAAAATGATGAGGGTGTTTACTACTAAAGGAAAAAAAGAAGTCCCCTTCATTTTTTTTCTGTTCATTTTGGTAGTTTAGTGAAAATCTAGTGTTCAAAATGTGGCTTTTGTCACTCATGCAGCAGCAATAATCACAACCCTGGATCTCAGAATATTCTTTAGTTCTTCAGATTTGTTGTTGAAATGATTTTGCCTCATGGATCTACTGGTGGCCTACTTGATTCTGTTGAGATTTCACAGATAGCGATTGTAGGCAGTGATCATAATTTCATTGTTAAGTTGCTTAAAGGTAGGTTTGTTAATGTTGGAGAGCTGGCAATATTTGAAGGTGGCACAGTCGCCTCCCCCCTCCTCCCCCTCCTGTCAATGCTCCGTTCAAAGCCATGCCCCCGTCCAAACTTGAATGCGCATCTGACAAGAATTCAGTGGAACAGAGGTAAGCCGGTGTGACAACTTGACATATTTCATGAAAATATCAAATCCCCCCCAAAGCAAAACAAATAATGACTTGTCCAACAGAAAACCAGCAACCTCTTCCACTGCTCAAAGGCCTCACCGATAGAGAGGTGTTCTGAATATTTCCATCATCGGTGAAACGTGATGAGTGTGTACGGGAGGAGGAGGGACAGAGGGGTGTGTGGGCAGGACGAGACTCGAAGGCATCTGACCAATCACTGCCTTTCAGGTTGAATGGCAGGAATTGGTCAGCGTTTTTACAGTACTGCAGCTCTCACAAAGGTTGGACTTTTTTCGTTCCCTTTTCTGAATCCATAATGTATTGACTACTCTCACGAAGGACCATTTCACCCAGTATAACAAAAAGTGTTTCTGAACAGGATTGCTTTAACAGCTGGTAATATGAACATTATAGGTCGTTTGTTTTGGAGCACTCAGGGGAAGTAACTCTGCATAACATACAGCAACTTAGTGATACATACCCCTTGACAGCATACTGTGTGGGAGGAAAATGCTTGGTCAGTTTGAAACGGCACATACTTGTCCAACACTAGGTGAAAAACTAAACTCAGTAACTGTGCAGCACTCTACTCTGATTTCAAGTTGTGATTTGTTTAAATACAGATGGACACTGTTGTTGTGATGGTGATTATAAATCATATAGTGAGAAGCTAACATTGTCGTCAGGGATGCCAGACACAGTGGAACAGATACTCAAGACTGTGAAAGACACTTTCCAGATCCATGATGAATTCATACTTCATTACTTAGACAAAGACTGAGTTTTTCTTTACAATTCATTCTACTAGTGATATTAAACCTAAGCGGGAAATTAAAGTGGTCATTATTCCATCCATAGTGCTATCATTAGTAACACAGAGACTGACAATGTGATGGATGCAGACAATGTGAGTAATGCCCCAAATGTTGCCCTCACAGTCATTATCAACTATTTCAGCAGACTCTGAGCCATATGATACATAAACAATGGCATCAAAAGACACCATCCGATTAAGTCCACAAAGGTAATTGTGGCCAAAAGAGGTTCCCCATTTTACAGTCGCAACATTGGTAGTGATTTGGAATGGGAATGATCAGTTTTTGAAAGATGGAACTGTCCTCAACAACACCAGGGTCAAGTCTGAAATAATGGAAAAGCAGGCAGATTACATGTACAGTTACACTGCCTATCCCACAGGCCTTCAGGTTGGACAGGTTGCAGAAGCCTTAGTTAAAAAACACCCATGTCTAACAGAACCCGGGATGGACAGGATGGGTGGTTTGAAATACAAAATGGGAAATTTCAAGTCCAAGCTAAGTAATCTTGGATTTCCTGAAGTTGCATGCAATTAAAACAGCAAGTGCACATGTGAGAGGAAACCAGCTCAAAAGGTTAAAAAAGCAAGAAAAAGGGAAGCGAAATATGTCCCACATTAATATGCACATTAATATGAAGACCAAGAGCAACAGCGGCTAAAAATTGTGTCTGTAGTACAGAAAAGAGAGAGAAACACCATAAATCAGCTGATGTCCAACACTTCTGCTCATAGAAGACAGGATGTTGTCACTCTTCAGCTGAGCGTCAGAGAATTCAGGGAAAGGTGGCCTGCCTTGTTTGATGTGGTGAGAAAATGCAACACAGCTTGATGCCAATACACCTTTGGAAGAAGAGGTCAGAGGTTTCAGAAATTGTATTTTTGTAAACTAAGCCCTATCCTTCTCTCTCTTTTCATATTCCAGGTCTATGCTGAATTCCATCGGATTACCACTTTAAATCTTGAATCCAAATTCATGTTCAACTGAGACAAGAGCTCCAGCCAAACCTTTTCTCTCTATGTGTTTCTTTGCTTTTTCTCTACTCACATCTTTCAGAAACATTCACACCAGTACAGGAGGTAAAGCACTAAGAGTTTCCACCTGCATGTGGGAGGAGTGTGTGTGTGTGTGTGTGTGTGTGTGTGTGTGTGTGTGTGTGTGTGTGTGTGTGTGTGTGTGTGTGTGTGTGTTTGAGCTCATGATCGATTAAGAGGAAGAAACCAAAAGAGGGAGGAGAGCATTAACAGCACACACCCTTATTAACTCAATCTTCTCTGGCCTTCAGATAATCTCCGACCACTCTTCAAAACCCTCTGCCCCACCCGTCGCCCACCCTTCACCCACGCTGGGCCCAAACGTCGCCCCAACGCCGACATGTTTCGGGTCATTTCATCTGATGGGATCTCCTGGGAGAAATTAGCATGTGCAAAAGAAACGTCCACAGTTTTAAAAGCTCGGTGTTTCCAATTTGCCGCCACATGCTTCAAATTAGCCGCGTATTTACAAAGGTCAGGGACTGGGCACAGCGCCCGAGGGGGTGTGGGGGTGTGAAAGGAGTGAGAGAAAGTGCAAGGAGCAGGTTAGCTTCATTTCAGTCCACAGCTGTGATCCGAGATGTTTAAATATGCAGTTCAGTCTGTGGGCAAATGCACAACTGTTTAAGAAAAATTATTGTTTGCTCAGTTTGAATGTTGCTTTTGGTCATTAAAATCTATGAGCACAACATGTTTTTTATTGCTACAAAGTTTCGAACTCACTGCTAATTAAAGCTTTTTATCTGCTTTTATTTTTCAAGGATTATTGACCAGAACATTAAAACGATTACATAAAAATAAATAAATAAATAAAATCAAAAGCTGTTTTTTTTCCTCCCAGCACAACAAAATGTAAAAATTGGTTGCCTGCTTTTTGTCAGAATCCTTGAAGATTCTTATTATTAGCCACTTTTGGTTCTGCAGATTTGTTCTGAGGCCAAACGACATCCTTATCGCATCTGTTGTGTGTTTATCTTGTTTATATCACGACTCATACTTGGGTGAGGCTTCTGTCTCAGTGTGTATGCATGCTGGTCTCTCT
>JAVKLF010000132.1:12634546-12649845 GCA_034783495.1 Millerichthys robustus
GAGGCCTCACACAGAGCAGTGGATGCTGGGAATCAGGACTCACCATGCTGTCAGTGGTAGCAGGAAAAAGACGGAATGACGGGAAGAAACATCTCTCCAGTGAAAAGACTGGTGAAACACTCTACATGAGTGTGTGTGTGTGTGTGTGTATGAGTGGACTGCAGACGTGTGCTATGACTGAAATCTTACAAACATGCCTAAGTGAATAGCATTTCAGTGATTCTGGCATTCTCCACATTCCTTCCTGTGAATTTCCAGTCAGCGTGAGCCTCACTGTTCCTCTGACATCACTTGGAAGAGGAAGAAGAGGAGGGGTGAGTATGTGGGTGGGTGGTGGTGGGGTTCCTCTACCTTCTACATTCTTTTTCCCGCTCTCTCACAATCCCACCCATATTTGGAAGCGAGAGGAAGGGAATCCCAGAAGATGACTCAAACGCTTTTTCTGCTGCAGTGGGAAACTCGCTGCACATCTGTTTTGCTTTTGTGAGTGTCGTCAGTGTGAGCATCCTCATTTGAGTAAATAGAGGGTTTTTTGCCTTTTTAAGTAAAAAAAAACAAACAGATTATGTGGTTTTAAAAAAAGTGTGACAAAAAAGCCCCAAGCATCAGTTGTATTTCTATTTATAGTTAACTTCTCCTGGCAGCAACATCAGATAAAATGTCCCTTTTCTTTCTTAAAGGAATAGTTCAGATCTTGCTAAAAGGGGTTTCTGTGGAAAGGTTGTGAACAAGTAATATCTTACCTGTTGTAGATAGCTGTTTAAACGACCTCACTTTGGGGAAAACAAGATGTGTTTTAATCAAATAAATGAGTTAACGACTAGTCTGAGCGGGGCTAATAACAGTTTAGATTCCCACCCGCTTGAAATAATTTCACTTTACTTTCCCTTTACTGAGACTAGACATTAGCTCATCAATCTGGTCAGAATTAATCTCTATTTGCCAAACTGGGGATGTTTAAAAGCTATTTACAACAAGTAAGACTGCAGTTTTTGGGATATTTTGGCCCCAGGTTGCTGTTTCAAAATGATGTTTTTGTAAAACAAAGAACAATCAAACACAACCTTCACTTTGCTAAAGCAATAAAAAAAGGCTGAGACTGCAACTATTCAAAAAGAGAAACAAAACAAGACGACCAATACCCACAATCATAATCATATAAATAAAGTGGCACGGTTGATTAGCAGGTAGAGCTGTTGCCTCTAAGCATGTTGCTAGATCGAATCCAGGCCGGGGACATTTCTGGGTAGAGTTTGCATGTTCTCTCCGTGCTTGTATGGGTTTTCTCCCACAAACCAAAAACATGACTGTTAGGCTAATTGGTCATTCTAAATTGTCCCTAGGTGTGAGAGGTGTCTGCAGCTGACGCTAAATGAAACGGAAAACAGGTGTAGGTGGGTGTGGCAGGACTGAGGAGAGATTAAAAAGAGGGAAGGAACAAGCTAAACACAAAGGAAATATATATTAAACACCATGAGAAATAAACATGAAAATAACACTCCATATAAAAAAACCAACATTGACAACAGCAAAAACATTGACCTGGACACTTTACACCAAAAAAGTTTTATTTGTTCCTCATCACATTTACTTGGGTCACACGCTGTCTGAAGACTGATAGGTCATCACCCCGCAGCACATGGTCAAACATAAATAAATAGATAAAAACAATCAAACGTAGGAGCGACCACTTGCCACACTTAACGTTTTGATCAACCTGATTCAAGATGGCTGCCAGCTAATTGACCTCAGCAACCACAAAGATGGCTGAAGGTTAGTCATTTTTACGGAGCTCGAGCTAAACTTTGCTGTAGATTCCAACACTTCAGTAGTCTGAACTCTTAAAAACTGTGTGAGATTGTTTAAATTATGTCAGGCAAGGCATCTATCCTTCAAAGAATGCTACTTTTATATATAAAAAATATATAAGAGGAGGAAGGATAATCAGGTAAAGAAAACAGACATGACATTTCTCTGTAAAGAAAATTTCGTTTTTGGATGCAAGATTGATGGAGTAAAGTTTGAGAGACAATCCAGAGGTTTCAGACTGGGGGTCCAAACTGTGGACTTAAATTTAGATCTACTCTGTTCTCGCATGCTGATGACAGAGCAACTCGACTCTCTGGGGCTTTCCTGTGGTCCAGTGTGTTTTAAAAGGCCGCTGTTGTTCTCCCTGGCTCGTCAGAAACACAGGCGTTCCCTCAAGGAGTCCAAAATGAAAGAAAGGCTTTCATGAAATATTCTATTTAGCTGCACAGGCTGTCGTGTATGATTCCCTCGAGACCCATAAAACAAGTAATTCACAGATAATATCTCACCCATGCTCTTTTTTTTGCCACAACAACATAAATCACACTGATTTCAAGGAGGAGCTGATTCAGTGTTCAAAGTGTTCAGAACATGTGTTGCTTAAATTTTGGCAAATGGACTTGGAAAGAAAACTCATTTTTATATGGACAGAAAAAAGGGGTAACCCCCCCCCCCCCCCACACACACACACAAAAGCAGAGATTGAAAAGGAGCAGGTTGTGGAATCATGTGCAGACCCTAATTTTCCGCTACATCATAATACCCGTAGAGTAACAGATCACAAATATCTCCTTTTCTTATTAGTGACTGAGAGTCACAGAGAAAAATTAAAAGCTATAAAACATATAAATATGCCCCTAAACAACTGGTTATAGTCAAATAAAAACACATACACACAACCATCCTCATTTGAGAGCATGCATATAAACAACTACAATATAAACAATACAGGAGGGTGTGTGTGTGTGTGTGTGTGTGTGTGGAGGGGGGGGGGGGGGGGGGGGGGGGGGGGGGGGGGGGGGGGGGGGGTGTTGAAGACAAAAAACAAATGAGTCACTGAAAACCAACTGGGACACACAGTGTCACATCCTGAGAGAGAAAATGAAAGATGCTGTCCTCTTATTGAAGCACAGATGGATCCCTCAATCTGTTGTGTGCCAGTGAGCCAATGGACAACCAAACATCCTGCACCTCAGAGCAGAGACTTTAAACCCAAACCAGCAAAGATGTATCAGTTGGAGTGGGTGATAAGGAATTTGTGCAAAAGAAGCTAATTTATTTTTGACAGATTTAATCAAAGCTCTCCGGCGCCCTCTAGTGGCCGCAGAGAGAACCTATACGTGTCTGTGACGTAAACCCGGAACGTACCAAGTATTTAAGAAATTGGTGTGGATGCTTAAATCAAAAGTCTAAAAACGCATGCTTTTTGTCTTTCTTGAGATAATAACGAAACAAAATAGCTTAACTTATAAAAAATACATATTTTTATAGTGGACTTAAGCCTTTTCGGACCCTTAATGTATTTTTCTTCTACGCGATAGAAGATGGAGGAAGCGGAAACCCAGAGAAGCGCTCTTTCTGAGCTCATGTTGTCAGGCAAAAAGTAGCTACACTCTGCAAGCTTAAAGTTTCTTACGAATGTTTTTGCTCGAGTGAATAATTGAATGCAGCAGTAGAAACTCACCAGGTTAAACTCGGTTCAACAACATGGCTACTAAAAAGAAACGAACCCTAAACGCACAGTCTGACAGCTGGGTCGTAATTTCTGCAGGTAGGTTAACTGTAGCTAATGATGCTAACGAACATAACATTTATTAAAGTCTAATAACTCACCGACTTCTTGCTTCAACTAGATTTGCAGTTGTTAGTTTTTATGCTAAACAATTTGCGGCATGTAACGTCAGAAAAAAGCTAACGAATGCTAACTATCCACTTGATTGATATTCAAGTGAACTTTATTTATTCATGTGCAGGAAACAATGTACATTTTAGGTAATGCACATAGTCCTTCTTACCACATAGACCTAACTTGCATAATTAGTCCTTAATTCAGAAATGAAACATGTAAACCTTAAAAATAAACAAGTAAATCCCAGAATATGCACAGAAGAAGTGAAGTTGACAGACTTACCAAACTAGATCAATTTGAGGTTTTATATAATAAAATATTTAATGTGGTCTGAACACAGTCATATCATATCCAGTCTTTACTGGTGATGTCCCTAATGCAACAATATTTTTCTGTCTGCAGACTCAGTCATAAACTCTCCGAACGACAACAGTGATCCAGCTTTTTTGAGGATGAGGAATCCCTCAACAGGTTTAACTTCATTATTCTTAATGTATTGTCTTGTTTTGTACTAAAAGTGATTTTTTTACTTTAGGATGGTGATGATAATGAATGGTAACAACAAAAAAATAGATTTAATACTGTTTCATTTCTCTTAAACTACATGACACCAAAACAGTTTTCTTAGGAGTTGCAGATTATAATCATCTCCCCATTATCTAACCTTGTGGTATTTAATACTATTATTACATATAATGTTCTCATTGTAGAGGCTGCTCTTACTATTATTATTATTGTTGTTATTCTTATTATTAATACAATTGCGTTGTATTTTTAAGTGAGTGGGTGGAAGTGTTATAAATGTTTGTTAGGGGTGGCATGTGCAATTACAAATGTCCACAGCTTTCACTTTGGACTTTTTAAAAACATTTTCCAACAAAATCTGCATGAAATTTGTCCTAAAGATGTCAGTTTTTATTTTCTGCTGACTTGTGTTTGTTTCTATACTGCATTACTGTGTAAAGTTTAAATACATCTGATACAGATTAAGCAGTCTAATTGCCCTTTTCTAATTATATCATTAAAAATACACTTGGCATCCTTTGCAGTTTTTTAAATTGTAGAAATTATAACTATCTTTTTTCTTATTTGTAATTAAAGACAAAACTAGTAAGAATCTTTGTTATCACATTAGATAGATCTGACTTTTATTGACTTAGCAGTAATAAAACTTTTACTATAAGTGCAGACATAAACATGTGTTTTAGATGAACAGTAAAAGTATCTCTGCAAATTCAAAACCTAAACCTCTCAGGTTTCTGAATGTGTCCCATGAGCTTTCGCAGCGATTTCTTTCTTTTTGTGACCTGCATTTGCAGAAATGAAATTAACGTGGTTCCCTTTTTGTCTGTGCAGGCGAAGCATCTCTGTACATGCTGGGGGGTGGGGATTTGCAGCTGTACGAGGTCAAAGCATTTGAAGAAGATTTTCACTCCTGGTTTGTTGGCCAGACTGTACAGAGAGGTGGGTCCCAAACCTCATCACGGTCCAAAGTCAGGCTTTTTTGTATTTAGTCCACAAAAAAAAACATGATCTATGAAATGTTACACTCAGCTTAAATATAACTGAGGGAAGATGATCAATAAAGAAACTGACGGAGTTCACAAACACTCAAAAACACCTAAAACATCATGCTGAATACATAAAAAAGCTGTCTTTAAAAGTGCTTGCTGTGTTGATTTATTTACTATGAAGTTTTGACAAATGGAGAGTGATAAATTTGACAAGGAAATGAACATGCTGCAGTTTTTTTTGTCTTGTAATGCACATATACCACATTATATCAATGTCTGATTTTTGTTGGTTTTTCTTTGAAAACAGATGGAAAACTCATTTTTGTTACACCAATGGATCCTCTTTATCTAATTCTGCCGTATCTGATTAAATCTGGCAGAGAGGTAAGGTCAAGACTTTTAGTGGAATGTCCTGTGTTACTCCTCTGAGTCTTTATCCATATCCACACTTGTTATCGTGAGACTGTTCTTTCTGATTCATGTGTCCTGAATGATGCAAAATGCAAGAATTGGAATGATCTGAATGCACGTGTTCACATTTTGCATTATGATGATGCAACACCACCTGCTTTGCAAAGAAATACTGGTCCTCTTCTGTCAGCTGAACATTAGAAACTTTACTGATGTAACTGTAAAATTACAAATAGACACTTGTTTTAGTCACATTAGTTCCATATTTTACAGACATTCATAGTGTTTTAAGAAAATAGAAATGAAGGAATAAAAAAACCCAATATAATTTACCTTTGAATTTAATGTTAAGTAGGAGCCCAAATCTGTGCCTTTAAATTTTCATGATTTTATCTTTTCTAGACTGTTGGAAAAAACATATTTGAAAAAAACTTGGGTGAGATTAAAAAAAAAGTCGTATTTGTCACATTCAGACTAAGGTCTAAAGCAGAAACGGATCACTTTTGACTGCAGTGTGAATGTAGCATTTGTTCCTAAAATTCTAGGAGCCCAAATATGTGCAGCTTGGCTCTAAAAATGTGTCTTATTGTTTGTTTAAAGACAATCATGACTGACAAGATGGGGCTATACTTTGCTCACAGTAAATTGAATGAAATAGTATTTTTAAAATTTAATTTTGCAGGCAAATTCAACCAAAATTTGATTTCATGTAATCTTTTATGCTTTTTTTGTTTTGCTGCTCAGGGGAAGTTCCAGCCTGTGGATCAAGTTGTAAAAGATGAGGACTTCCCAGGATGCTCGAGGTTGCTCAGCTGCACACGTTCCCTCGCCGGCTTGCACCACATTGCAGAGGACAAAGGTGACGTTTTTTGTTTTTTGGTACTCGGTAACAATCAATTCCATTGTTACGTTAGGTGCTTTGTTTCACTGCTGTGGTTTGACATTATTTTCAGAGGTGGGAAGCCAGAAGTTTCATCGATACAGTCAAGATCGAACCATGGACTGGTTGACAAAAAAGGTGAACTCAGTGCAAGAATTTCAAGCTGAACAAACTGTGCAGATCTTCTTATTATTTTATATTATTTTTGTTGTAGGTGAAGAGGACTGTTTTTGCCTTGAAGAAGAAAAATATCTGTGTCGGAGAAGGAGTGAAATCCACAACATATGTCAGAGTCAAATCCGAGTCAGATAATCAGGAAGGTAAACAAAGCTTCTGATCATTTTGCCCTTTCAGAAAAATGCGATTTCTGTTTTATACTTCAAACTCAAATTTTTAAATCTGCAGCATTTAAAAAGCAGTTTTTGGCAGCAGATATGGATAATAACCAGTAGGTGGCAGTAGTGGCATTGAGTTTTTTTTGTGTTTGGTTCAATCATCAAAACATTTCCTGAACTCTTAAATCACTCAGACACATTTTATTTGAAGAATTAATCAGGATTTTATGTCTCTTTATGACACAGAAGACTACCTCCGCTATGCTCATGGCTTGATATCAGACTACATCAGTGCAGACCTGAGCAAAGCGCTTCTCGAACACTTAGGGTAAGTTAAGTAATTAAAAAAAAACTTTTGTTACATTATAGTGACCTTTCAAATTAAACAGGCCTCTTACACCCCCCCCCCCCAGGTTACAAGAACTCAAAAGTCCAAAGCCAACAGAGCCTCCATCTAAGGTATGTTTGAGTGCATTCAGTGTGGTGAACTCTCCCCTCTCTGCTCTGCATGAATCTAAAGCTGCTATCCCTTCAACTCACTCCTAACATCCCTTTATTGAGAAATCAATCACCAGTCACTACTTGTGTGTTTTTTTTCTATTGGTTTAAAGGCTTCAAGTTTGAGGTTTGTTGTGCTGCTAGCAGGGTTGTTTTTTTGTGTTTGGTTGCTTATTGTCATGAAAAGCATCTCTTACTTCCTCGTTTGGCAGAAGCGGAAACTTTCAGACAAGCCAGTGGAGGCTGGAGAAGACTACACCAAATTCAACAGTGCAGACTTTGTGCGGAAAGTGAGTTTACTGAGTGCAGCCTGCTGGACTAGATGAGTGTTTTATTAGTGGGAAGAGAAGCTTTCAGTAAATTGTATGTCACCATGATCAGCATACACGTTCTTATTTTTTAAAGACTTCCTCAGTGTTTGTGCATCTTTGTCTGTTCGCTGCTTTCTTTAAGCTTGGTTGTGTAGTGCAGAAACATGAAAAAGGGCTTTTTTTGTGGAAATCGTTCAATATTTATCATTCGTTCAAGTTCATCCTACGTCATACATTTCCTGCTGCCTCTGGACAAGGTCATAGATTTATGTTTTCTTTTTTTTTCCCCCTCCAGCCGCCCAAGAAGATGACGGCTGCTCAGAAAAGTCTAGCAAAGGTGGACAAAAGCGGCATGAAGCCCATGTCATCTTTCTTCAGCCCTAAGGCCAAAGCTGAAAAGAAATAAACAATTTTTGTACTAAATATATTTGAATAGTGGCTTAAATTTGACATATTTTCAAGAAAAATTTATTTTTCTTTACTAAAATCTTTAATTTTTTATAAGCGGTAAAAACCCCCCAATGTAATACCTTTTTTTAATATAGGTTAAAATATCTTTTCCACTCTGCTTTTGGAACACTAGACTGTTTTCTCAAAGCTGTAGGAAAAGCAAGTATTTATTCTTACCAGCTGTGTCCTCAGAATTACAGATGTGTGAAAATGTGGATTCAATAAATCGAGATTAAATTAGAATCACTGTTAAGGTTTCTGTAACTTATTGACTCTTTAAGAGTTCTGGATTAGTGGCACAATGTTTAGCTCAGAGCTTTGCAGTCAGCCTAGAATCTAAACCTCGCAGAATCTCTCTATATTATTCATTTAGCAACCTTTGATTCTAAGCTTGAATAGAGTCATTGTTGTTTTCTGCAGCTGGGTTTTGATGCCTCAAAGGATTGCAGAGCTCCCAGACCTGAACTTTAATGTGGAAATCCACCAAAAAAATAAATAAAATAAAATCCATCTCTATTACAGTGTTGAACTTTTCTTTAAGTACGACTCAAAAGGCATCTTAAAAGAATTTCTATTACCGTAACTGACCGGTCAAAGCAATCATGAGATGTTAGGAGGAATGTCAGAGGTACTTTTTCTTTGTTAGACAATTTTAAAAACATCAAAGTTATCTTACTGCTGTAAAATACATTGAATATAAAGTGAGTTATGTGCAGCTGAAGGTTTATAAAAGAAGACTGCTTTATTCTGAGTCATTGCAGGTTCATGGAGTGAATAATGTTAACCCCTCCCAATGTTTAATAGGTAAAAAGATTAATCACTTTAATCACTTTTAGGCACTGGAGTTAGTCGATTTAAACGTTGGCTTAGTGATGATATTTCTTTTGACGTGTGGTTTGTTAAAGGTTTATAAACAATATCTTAACTGTTGTAGAACTGGAGAAATAAAATTTATTGTTGGTAAATTTGTAATCTTACACTTAGTCTAAGTGGGACCATAAACTGTTATTATAAAAAAGGTGCATTGAAAAGTTGACCACATTGTAAAAACCTATAAAGTTACTTGCATGGACCATGCTTGGAGTTTCTTTCAACAGGTTATATATTTATTATTTATAACCTCTCCACCGAAGCTAAGAAGGATTTAAGTGGTTGCTTTCCTGTGTTCAGGAAAGTGTTTTGCAGTGACTGGTGAAAAAAAACACCTAACAGTCTGAGTTCTGTTAGTGTTGTGGCAGCTCTGCTAGAGCTTCAAATGTTCAGTTGGAGCTTTGCTGTTTTTTTAATTTGGGTTTGAAGCGCAGCGTCTGGAACGCGCTCTCCACCACTTTGGGCAGGTGGATCGGGTTCCTCTGCAGCTGCAGCCTGCTGCTCGTGGACCCACTGGCTTTTTTCTTCTTCTTTGAGGAGACGTTTTCTTTGGCACAGATGGGAGCCGCCGTCTGTTTGGACTCATCGGTGACCCGCGGGATCCTCAAGACCCAGTTGGAGTGGAGGTTGTGCTCGGCGGAGCTGGAGGCCACTGTGGGAGGACGGCAGAGAGCAAAAAGCCAAGATGAGACTGAATTGTGATTTCTAGTTTTGCACATGATGATGCTGTAGAGTGTTACTTTATGATCAGCTGCACACAAGTTCAGTGATAAGGTTATTTTTACTACATCGTTGAGGCCGTACACATGTTGAATAGAAAACTGCAATGAATCAAAATGTAAAATGACCACATGGCAACAATAATTAACAATAAACCAAAGAACCATAAGCATTTCGGAAAACATTTATCACAATACAATAAATGGGAAAAGTCATGAGCTATTCACAAATCTGAGAAAAAATTAAAAAATCTGATTTTAGGGGAAATAACTTAAAAAACAATACTCTAAAAGCACTATAAAACTAAACAATACTGTTATGGTGTATTTTCTTTAAATATATAGTTTCTTGAAATGTTTTTGTTTGTTGTTTTTTTTAAATTGTTCTAAGTTTTGAACTAAATTTTAAACAAATACACTACAAATTTTGATTGCTTTTAATTATCTTATCTTTTAGTCAACTTCAAAACTGAAAACTAGAAGCAACATAAAAGTGCAATTTATGTCAGAGCTGCTGTAATGTTGAGCTTCATAATTCTTCAGGTGCACCTGATAAAATACACTCAGAACTATTTATTAGCAACAAAAGCTAAAAAAAACAAAGCAGGTAAGCTTAAAAAAGGGCTACATTATTTTCTCTTCTAAATAATGTTCACATTTAATTATTACACAGGTAGGTCCTAAAATTCAGGTGTGTTTTCTCTGGTATGTGGCCTTGATGCATGATGCTCACCGATGACGTCTACATCTGCGTTGCCGTCATCCCTGTAAGGTTTCCGCAGAGGTTCACTGTCACAGCTGGCTATGACCTCATCAAAGAACTGTAATGTGTCCTCCTCATTTGGGGCCGGAGGGGCTGTGGGGTTGGCTCTTAATATCTGCTGTTGCAAAAAAAAAAATGGTAGCAGTTTTGCTTTTAACATGTCTTTGAATACTTTCTGTGATGCAGTTTTCTCTTACCGGTTCCTCCTTTGAAGGAGGCGCAGGTGCAGGTTTCTTCTTCTTTGAAGACTCCGTGGCCTTGGCCTCGTTACTTTGTAAGTCGCTCACGCTCTGCGTGTACTGTCTTCTGAGAGCCATAAGTGCTTCCAGGTACTCCAGGCAGTTCTGGTTCTGTGAATACAGCCATATTCTGTCCTCCTGCCTCTGATAATAGTACAAAGTGGACTCGATGCTCACTGTGCTCTTGCTCCGTTTTAAAGTGGAGCCCTCGGCTGTCTGAGTTCTCTCTCTCACCACAAGCATGGAGGTGCTGCGGACCAGCCTGACTGTGCAGGCGTCGTGGTAGTCCTGCCTGGACCGAAACCCACCACCACCATCGCCTCGTCCCTTGTGTCCATGGTGGTTGGGACGAAACACATTGTTGATCTTCCTGAACATTCCTCTAATTGAATTCTGTCATGTTTTTAATCCTGTAGAGTCTTCCATCCGTGTTGAAAGACATCTGGATGTTCAAACAAACCACCTGACTTGAACTCAAGCTGTTTGCTGGCATCAGATGGTCTGAAGCAGGTGTCTAACCCGATCTCATTGTGTCTTTAACGTTGTTGATGTTGCTTAGCAACGGGCAGGTAACTCTACACTTACTGCTATTATTACACAGTTCTGTCACATACAGGTAAATTTAGCGGGAAACTGAGTGAACAAAAACAAATTAGATATCTGACAAATTCTAAACTTGTGGCTTTAATATTAATCTATTCATGAATCTTTTTGTTTTTAATCCTTTAGCTATCTTAGACAAAACAGCTACAATCATTAAGAAAAACAGAAGCTGAACTTCTGGTGAATTAAAACGTTTCAAATTCGGAAGCTAATATGGAAACACAACTGCAAAATAATTCATTTGCAGGATGATAAGTCTGCAATTGGAACAAACTCAAGAATCTATTTGATGTTGCCTTATGTCTAAGGTTTCCTCTCTTAATTAATAATAAATCATTTTCTCTTTGGTTTCATCTGCTGTTATTGTCGGGCTCCTCTGTTACAAAGATGAGGAAGTCTGCACTCAAGAAAGTCATTGGAGATGAGTTTTACATGAAGACAAATGAACGTTATTATAGGAAAATCCTGTCAATATTAAGGTCACACAGAAATCTGAGAGGTCTCTTTTACCACAGAACGGATTTAGACTCATATCTGTTCACACAATATCCAAAAAACTGATTGACCCTTATTATTGTTGTGTTTATTCTTTGCTCACTACTTTTGCGTTCCCTCTCAAAAATGATCCCAACAAACCCAAAGTAGTCCAACCTCTGTTTATTTTTTAACTGCTCACACAATTTATAACCACAACAAATTTACAGATAAATTATGCTGTTGATCACGGATTACTATGAGCAAAAGTTTATCATGGATAATTGTTTTCAAATAATTTATTTTATGAATAATGAAGACCCCCCCCCACCCCCCACCCCCCTTTAAACAGCTGGGCCCTCTGTCTCATTACTGGACTTGTCCCACTTCTGCTGTCTGTTGTTTTTAATCTGGATTATATTCTGTGTTGTCTTCTGCTACTGAAACTTCCTCATTTTTTAGCATTTTCCACCTTAATTTCACACACCAAATGTCTTATACATGTTTAATGATTGGTCATTTTTGATCAGAAACCCTAAGGGTGCAACAAATTAAAAGAAAACACCAAAATGATTTCAACTGAATTTGTCTCTTCTGACTTGTTTGGACAAAGTCGTGAACTCTTGTGTAAATCAAATAAAAGGAAACCAAATTTTCAAGAAACAAAATGTCTTTAATGTTCAAATTCAACTGGTTAAAAAGCTAAAATAAAACAAAGAAATATACAAATATCTTCCTTTGACTGGAGGCACAGTTTCAAAACAGGAATAGTTGACTTTATCGCCACCTAAGTCTCACTTCTGGTTTGGTTTGGACACAGGTGATGACATGAATAAGTCTCCAAGCTCTAAACTTTTACCGTCACGTAACTTGGACCATACACTTGTCACCTTTCAGAAAACGAAAAGGGTAAACCATAAGCGATACTTTCCATTTCGTGATAGTTTCTTTGTTAAATTTGTCTTTCTTCTGCTTTAACACCTGTTTGTTTTACACAGTAGAACAATCTTTATCTTTGTTCACATGCTTGAGCGTCAGCAGTTTCAGTTTATTCTCCAAAAGGAAAACCAAACTTAGAGAGCCCATCCTCTTCAAATTGTAATTTAGATGAAATTACATATTGAGGAGGAAGAATTATCTAATGGAGATAAAATAGAAGCTGGTGAGTTTGTGTACAGAGAATGAAAGCTGCAGAAACATCAAGTCTATGAAAGTGAGACAATCTAGTTTTCCCACTTCCTCTTATAGAGCTATATGAAAGCTTCATCTGTCATTACACAGACACACAAAGGCAGTCTTGTGTACACAAACTGTAGGAATATACAGCTGCTAGACTTTAAGAAAAGAAAAGGCTGTTTTTTGAGAACATTTTAAAGGTACAAATTATTAAAAGCTGATTTGGAGAATTTGTCTCTGATTTAAGGTAGGAAACTATTTGTTTCTAATAAACACAAGTTGCTGCTGAAGGTGCTGCTTGAAAGGTCAACATAACTTTGTTCAGAGAAATTCTGTTAAATTAATTTTTTCCCGTTTTGCAAAAAATGATGTTTGCAAAATCTGGATAATGACTCAAATGATTTTCTTGCTATTACTATTTGTTCAAAAGATTTTAACTTTGAAGAGGGGGAAATTGTTGCAAACAGTAATATCTGACCTGGTTTTTTGAATCTTTTGAGAAATAGCTTTTTTGAAAGTTAGAAAAACAAGCCAACACATACCGGACAAAAAACAAAACAAAAACAAACTAACATCTGAACTTTGTTTTTCTCATAATTTTTCTTTATTAGTCGAACCAATAACTCAGCTCTTTTGATGGGTGGAAAATATGTGAACAGTCAACATCTTACCTGTTTTAGATAGCTTCTAGAATGACATCAGTTTGTTGAAATAAAGCTTGATTTTGGCAGGATAAATAAGCTAAAAGCTAGTTCAAGTGGAACCAAGACTAAAGTAGACTGCTGCAATCATAAAGCAACGCCAATCTCAAAATATTATAGCAGTTCATACAAAGATATATATATATATATAAAATAACTCTTTACATCACTTTCAGTTTTTTATTGCAGTTATTTACATCAACTTATATATTTTTTCCAAGTACAAGTAATAGAACCTAGCTAATACAGTTTGAGTGGCTTATGGCAGAAATGTTCTATTTCTACAAAAGTAACCATGTGATGCAAAATTAATGATGGTGTGAAAATTTAAAAAATAGCTTTGCCCTGAATCGTTATTCAGTTACTGAGACTGGAATTGTTCTGAGATAGCAGCAATCAGCACAATTTTGGTCTTAGCCCTGCTCAAACAAACATTTACCTTGTTATTCTGGTCAGAATTAAGCTCCGTTTCTTCAATTTGAAACCATTCGAAATATTATCTACAACAAGTATGATATTATTTGTTCAAATCCTTTCCACAAAGTCTCAGTTCAAGAGATCTGGACCCTCCTTTTAAAGTTTCATTTCTATGTTTGTCCTTTTTTTCCTTACAGCCATGCTTTGTGAAGGGAGATTACTGAGCATGTCTTATGATGTCTCAGAGGAGGTGGACTTCCTGTCTACTCAAAAGGCTTTCCACAGTACCCACAGGCCTGCTAACGTCTCTATCATTCCAAACTCTTCCAGTCCGACCCCGCTCATCTATCACGGCAACTTGGTGCAAGCAGAAGGCCCAGACTGCCCAGGTACTTCAGAGGAGCTGGACATTTCTCCTTTGCAGTCCTTCAATCTCCAGGGTGTCTATAGAAGAAGACTAAGATCTTCAGAGATAGAAATCCCAGTCCAAGCACACTCAGGTGGTGAAACCCCCTTTTTGGTTCCCTCCTTCTGCGAGAGCATCTGTAAAAACTACAGCGACCTCCAAATCGGTGGTGAGCAGGTGCTGCCTGTCTCAGCCAGTGATGGCGAGCTGCGGGTCTGTAATGAGGCTCAGGCTGTTGGTCCCTTCCTCCAGTCATGTGATGTACCTCCAGCTGTGGAGGACTCCCTGCCAGAACAAACACCTCAGGGGGGCCCACCATATCCGTTGAGGAGAGGCTCAAATCACTGGCGACAGGGGAGCGGCCGCGATCCGAGCTTTTTGTTCCAGGGCCACGAGGGTCCTTTCTCCAACTCCCTTCTGAATCACTACCTGGAGCAAAAACTGATGGATCTGTACCAGCAGTATATGATGGAGAACATGGTGAGAGAGAGGGCCCCAGATTTCGACTCGGACGCTGGCATCATTTGCCCTCTGCTGGGCTCAGACCTCGTGCTCACCAGCCTTGACCACATCACTCTGCAGCTCAGTCGAGAGGGAAACCTGGAGGCCGGTCTGGCCAAGGACATGGTTCTGAGCTGTCTGCTGCGGGTGGCCAGTGACCTGCAGTCTGGAGAAATCAGCACGCCCTTTCTGCAGATTTCAAACGAAGCATCCAGGGAGCAGCTCACAGACACTAAACAAGCGTCACCATCGAGTTGACACTAGCTCTCTAACTCATTTTAACACACTTGAGAAAAGTTGAAGAAATAACTGTCATGACGTGAGTTTGCGTTACTTTGTGTAATTATTCCTTATATTAAACTCTTATGTTGTC
>JAVKLF010000132.1:12752071-12765187 GCA_034783495.1 Millerichthys robustus
ACATCTATGATCTACACAGAAATGACTAAAAAGGCCAGTGTGGTATTCTGCGGTATTCATTGATGAACATAAAAAAAGTGTGCAGCTTCCCATTTTGTTGTTCAACCCAAGGCTCCCACTGAGGCTCCTGCAGCTACTGTTGTGTTTGAAAATGGGATTGTGAGATTATTTTAACATACTAAACCAGAAAATAAGTCACATGCAGACATTACTTGTCAAATTTTCCATTATCTCAGTGTGCGTCTCGAAAAGACTTTGTTCAGGTGAGGAACAGGACACAAAGTTACAGGCAAAATTACAGGTTGTTGGCAGCAGCTTGTGTTTGCATTGTAACATAATATGCATCATATTGTACAGACAGAACTAAAAACAACATAGATCTGTCTTCTCCAGAGACAGAGGATTGAAAGCACTTGTGTGAGTGATTTCTATTTGTGTGGTAGCAAAAGACAACAGAGCTTTGTTTTTCTTCTCATCGCTGGATGTAATGCAACAGTGAGTGGTGCAGCTTCACTAGGCCTCAAGGGACATCATATTTATCAGTCACAGCTATAAATGCAGTCAATCATGTAACTGTTTGTTAGCAAAATATCTCTTGAACCAACAAATAGATTTAATGAAATTCTCAGAAATCAATCAGTAAACGCATATCTGTAATCAAACAACTTTTAAGAGCCAAGTTGAGTAAAAATGCCAACCACAGCTAATCATGCTTAGTAAATACAAGAAATGGCTATAACTCAATCATTTTTGCCAGTATTAAAATAGAATTTGATGTGCTAGTAGCTAAGAATCATTTCCAAAACATACTCAGAGTGCTAACAGATCAAGTAAAATCTTTATTAGAAGGTTTGTATTGCGGGCAGCGAGCAATAGGCATTTTAATCAAGCAATTCTACATTCATTAAAAATATTTGTGAAATATGTGTAACATTGTGTTTTGTGTTCCACTGCGTCTGAGAGGGAAAATAAATTACTATTTTTCTGCTTACTTGTTGTAGTCGTTCACATGTATCTACACAGTAAAGCCTGCCACAGGACCAACACCAGCATTCACACTCAAGGAAACTTGTGATTTAGGAAAAAAAGTTTTGTTTTGCACAAAAATATTATTTTAGAAGGCCTTTCACAGCATGCTATTTTTGCATGGCAAAAGTGGCATACTGTTTGGTGATTAATAAGTAAAAATCAGCAAGAATGCACAATAAACAGCTTCTCCCTCCTAAGCTGCCGCTCACCATGACTTGTGACGCATAAGATTCTTCTGTTTTGTTGTCTTATTAATCATATCTTCACTCAGTGCCTATGTTTAAATCCGGCAGTTCCAGAATACACACCAGGCTCTATCGTAAGAATTGCAAAGCAGATAAACAAAAAGTGAGAGTTCGGTACAAAATCCACAACGCATGTAACATCCTGAATAAAGATAACTGTCTCTACAAACAAAAGGTTTTCTTATTTTGTTATTTAGGCCTTTTTGAATGTATTACTCAAAATCATGAGGTGAATGTGTGTAAAAGAAAAAAAGCCTTTTTAAGGCAGTCTTAGTTACTTCCAGACAAAGCCCCTTCATTCTCGTAACGTTCCCCAGCTTAGAGAGGATCTTTGCAGTGTTGCCATTTAACCAAGGCAACCATAACCCCTTTGACTTCAAGCCTTGACATTTTAACTTTATGATTTAAGGCACTTGCATTTGCAGCCTTAAAAGGTGTTTAGCAACTACACCGTAGTTGTATGTCAGTTACAAGGTTTTAAAATAAATGGCTACAAAATGTTTAGTTTGACAACAATCCCTTGTTTTCATTATGGCAGGGTCTTGGCCCATGAAAAGCATTGAAATCAGGACATTGTCCTAATTACATTTAAACAATTTTAAAAATTAAAACAAAACAAAATAAAAAAAGCTTCTTGTGTTAAATGGAATTACAGGTAAACATGTTAAATAATCAATATATTCCAATTTTTTTTATTCCGCAGTTCCTTTCTGCAGGGATCAGCAATCTCACACGCTAGATTTAGCAATTGTTTTACACCAGATGCCCTTCCTAATGTAACCTGGGTTTGAACCCAAAGCCTGAGACTCATGAGACTATTGTACAAACCCCTGATTTACCATAGCTAAACAACTGAGCTGCTCATTGGGTAAAAAAATCCAAAGATTCATCGCTCGTTAACAGCTGCCCATCAATTTTCTTGACAATTTTTATTCTTAAGCTAAGCTAAGCCAACAACAAACTTTTGTTTTAACGAAGCAGCAGGCTAATGGTTTTATAAATTACACACATGCCAGAAAAATAAACTGGGACTTCATAGGTATTATAGACTAGCAGACAATACTTACAATAGTATTATTTATTATTTATACACTTATGTTGTTGAGTCTCAGTCATTCAGAAAGTGGAAAAACAACCAGAATTAAAAAAAAAAAAAACAGAAAGCAACTGGATTTCTGTTCTGTATTACATTTAACTTTTTGAAGACATTTCACAAGCTTCTCTTTTCAAATCAAACTTATTTAACTTAATGGGGAATTAAAGACATTTTAAGTTCTATCTGAGGAGCTGCACAGATAGGAAGTGAAATGTCTTCAACAGTCCATTTGCTTTGTTTTATACATTTGTTTGATTAAAGACTTGATTTTATAACTTCAAATGAACAAGTGGACGTTCAAGATGCAATAAAGCAGAGTGCAATCATAACATGTTGTTGCCATGGTTTTAAATTGGACTTAGAAATCAAAATACACAGATAACTAAGAAGATTCTGACAAGTTCAAGTGGTTTTGCTAAGCTGTCAACAAAACATAAGGTTTGTTCTAAAGAAGAAATGCTTCATTTATTTATGTATCTTTTGATTCAACCTTTTCTCTTTTCCCCCTAATTCAATCATGAAGCGTTTTGTTGCGTATAAGACCAATGGCTAACCCAGCTTGTCATCTGAAATCCACAGTTTTTACTGAATTCACAGGCCTCCTGAATGCAGCAGTACCGTATTTTGTCCAGATGTACATTGCCAGCTTGAGAGAAACACAGTTTAATTATTAACCCAACGCCATCTGAAAGACAGATTCATGATTTTATTTTTATCATGTTCTAGTGCGAGGCCGCCAGGCCCAGATAATGACAATAACTAGTGACTGGGGGCGAGTACGTAGGCGGAGCTGGGTAGGTCAGCAGAGATTAATTGTGGAGTATGTAAATTTTGATTCGTCACATGCAGATTGATGTCGCTTTTAATTGAATTTAAACAACGTGAACTCCGGGCCTGCTTGAAGTCTAAAAGGACAGCTTGTGAATAGCGATGAGGTGAGGCGTGCAGAGAGCGCTGGGAGGAAACGAGGCGGGGAAAGTGGGGAGGTGATACAGAGGTGAGAGGTGAGGGAAACACCGAGAGGGAGAGAGAGATTAGTTAAGGATGAAAGTGATATTTGACCTTAAACTAATGAGCCATTCCACCTCAACTCAATGTTGGCAAAGCTCTTGTTTCATGAGTAACTGTGGCTGCTCGGTGTATTTATAGGCTTTAAAAGTGAGCAGACATGCCCCATAGACATCCTTGTATGAGACCTTTTACGCTCTGAATGGATATGAGCAGGTTGTGACAGGCAGCAGGTTATATTTCCCACCGGACGTAATAAAACGATTTTTACAATTTGTGCATCAGAATCCCCATGGGTGTGACTGATGCAAGTGTGTACAGTACACAAGTGCATACATGTGGGTGAAGCTAAGAAGAGTCAACTGCTGGAGTAACACTCATCGCAGGTGTGATTTTATCATCATCTCTCTAAGGACACGCACTGTCGCCAGGGGTTGAGTGTTTAGGAGATCGCAACAGGCTGGCATGCTGCAGGCAGCAGAGGTGTGATGTATTAAGCCATGACTCAAGCATATAGACTCATCGATGGAGAAGGATTCGGTGAAAAGCAAACCCATCTCTTTTTCCTCATCGCACACCTCTTATCTCTAGCCTCTTTTTCCTCTTGCAGCTGCTCACTAGGATAATGTAAGTGCTAATCGCAGGCTCTCGTGCTGCTTCAACCAGTGGTGTGGATAAAAACAGCATTCTTCCCTTTTCTCTTCTGACTGAATTTCTTTTTACATTTTTTGGCTACTTGCAGGAAAACGCCTGTACTGAACTTAAGAAACCCAGATATGCTTATAACTTGACATAATTTACAGCTATTGTGCTAATATTTGGTGCGGTATAGCTGAGAGTCATATTTAACATCCTGAGCACCTCACATTTCACAAAATCTTACAATCTGGCATGTGATAAAAAATTAATCTAACTCCATCATTTTGTCACCATAGGATGAGCTTAGATTAAAACTCTGCCATGAAAGGTAGTGGGTTGATGTGTATTCCTTCAAGAATACCTTTGCCTTCAATTTGAAGTGGTCTAGATCAAAACTCCTTTGAGTTTTTTTAAAAGTCTTTCATAGTTGATCTTTACCTGTTTTTCCCCACATTTTCAGTTCAATACATGACCAATCGGAAATATCTTTAATTGTTTATTAAAGCTAGGGTTGGTAATGTTGGAGAGCTAGCAAGATTCGAAAGAGGCAGCTCCTCTAAGCTCCTCCCCCTTCCGTCAATGCTCCGTTCAAAGCCACGCCCCCACCCCAAAATTGAACACGCATCTGACCAGAACTCAGTGGAGCAGAGGAGAGCCGGTGAGACAGCGTGACATATTTCATGAAAATATCAAATCCTTTCGAAGCAACATAAATGATTACCTGTCCAACAGAAAAATAGCAACCTCCAAATCGCTTTTTAGGCCTTTCTGCTGCTTAAATTGTCTTCACGCTTAAAGGTTTGAATATTTAAGCATCATGAGTTTGCACGAGGAGGAGGAGGGACAGTGTGGGCAGGACGCGACATGAAGGCATCTGACTAATGTGACCAATCCCTGCCATTTGGACCGATTCATTGCACAGTATGCCGTCTTGATCAGGTACATAACCTGAACAGGAAATGTGTATAAAAATCAGCCAAAGTCCAAAGTATGACTGTAAAGACCTTTGGAAAATCTGAAGAAAAATTGTACAAAGCCACTTTAAGAAATTAAAAGAAAGTCTGCCTCCTAAAAAGCAAAATATAAAGAAAATATATGGCAGTTTAAAAACCTTTGCACATTTCTATACATTCACATATAGGTAAAATTGAACACCTTAAAAAAGATTTAAAGTAAAGAGAACAGATGAAGTAGTCTTATTTGTAGCATTTTATAAGACTGAAGTTTTCCTGCTTGTGAAGGTGACCCTGTAAAGGAAAAACCTGTGAGAAACCTTTTACCGCAATGAGACAATGTCCTGGCTCACCTACATACACCTCAGCTCCTCATTACACATACAAATGCATGACCACACAGACACTTCTTTGTTATGCGCACACATGCAGCAGGCATGTTGTTTCACTCCAAATGGGAGCTCGGAGCCCACTGAGACAAGGACAATCGGGTTATTGTACGAAAGCTTTTCCTACAGAGAACGTTAAATTCAGCTGCGATACCTTCTCATACAGTAAGCAGAAAATAAAGCACCGCAAAATCTTAGGAAAATACAATGGTCGCTTATTTTATGTTCACACATTCATTTTCACAATACATAGTCAGTTTCAAAAGAGTCACCAAGCTCACCGTGGATGCTCTATAAGCAGGAATGTGAGACAGACAATTCATTTCCTCCCCTCAATTTCTCCTGCCCTTCTCCAACTCCGATTCATGGTGCCAAAAAGTACATTTACATTGGCCGTAACCTCAATAACCACATTTGCGGGCGATGCTGAATGTGCAGGCAGACATTTCGTCTGTGAGGGGATGCAGACAGAGGTATAATGGGAGCAATAGATAGAAACCTATGCCTGAGGCATCCATCAAACCAAACGACTCCATTACAGTAAGTCGGACAGAGGCAAACAGTAATGTGCACTGTGATAAACTCTGGGATAATAGTCTGTTTATAGTCCTGGACACACTGTTTCTGCTGGGAAACACCAGCAAGGAATACAGATAAGATACAGAAGCGCCAACCTCTCTGTCTTTTTCACTCTTTCTATCGCTTCTGCTTATTCTTTCCTGTTATCAGCTATTTCACTCTCGTGTTCTCTTTAGTCTCTTTTATTCTTATTGTATAATATTTTCCTTTACTCAGAACGTGGCATGAGCTGCATACATCAGCGGAACAGGGCTTTTATCTGTTGTTATACCATTGTAGCGTTCCCATCACAGCTGAAATGTGGCCTAAGAGAACCATAAAAATGCACAACATGATTTAGATATGCAGTTAAAAACCTGACGCATAACACCAAAGTTACATGCAAAATAACTTCAGGGAGTCAAACAGTCATGCATAAATATGGAGGCGTGCACAACACTGTGCACACGTATCAATTAATCACAAGAGGGTTAGAGTTTCAACTGAGACATTGCTTTTCACGTCACTGAAAGTAGGAATGGGTAAAACTAATCTGTCCACATTGTGAATTCCCTAGAGGGACGAGGAAACGGAAAACCTGCTGCTACTATAAATCAATTATAGGAGTACACAAAAAGGCACTCTCTTTGTAGATGGGAGGCAGAGGTGAAAGTCTATTGAGGAGAAAAAAAAAGAAAACAAACTCATACCAGTGTTTTGGTTCTCACTACACACATATTCCTGCACAGTATGTACCTCATCTTCCAGATGATATAGGAATAATTAAATGGAACATGATGAAATGGAAAATGAGGCTTCAGTTGCTGTTGGTTTTACATTTCTATTAACCTGAGCAGTAATGGTGTTTGATTAGGAGGCTTCTGGATCAGCATGTATGGTAAAAAGCTTTGTTTATAGTTATAGTTAACCTACTTATTTCTAATACTTCCGAAACACACACACAAACACCTTACACTGTCTGCAGCAAAGCCAAAGGATCAAAACAAAACCTTGTGTCCATTGCTCTACATTCAAGATCATTTCAACTTAATGGTCTCATTCATTCCTCTTGGCCTATGACAAGAAAAGAAAAGACATTACAACATTAGTGTGCAGGTCTTAAACATAGTTTGGTCTTTTATGCTCGCCGTCCAGGCAACGTCTCTTTTCACAGGTTGCGATACAATGCTGGTAATGGCACGCCCACTTCAGGGGATGATGGCGTGGGTTTATTAAAAAGAAATGTGCCCACGGTGAGAGTGAGCTAATCTGATTCAAACTGGATACTAAAGCTATAAAGAGGAGGTATCCCCAATCATTGAAATAAGATAAAATGGTGTAGTAACAAAGAGCATAGACTTTTTTTATTATTTAAGAAGCAGGACTGTCATTAATATAAAACATTTATTATGATTCTGTGACCAAAAAAAGAGCTAGTAAAGAGTGCAGCAGTTGTCAGAACTGTTGCCTTAGTGAGAAAGTCACAGAATCACCTCCTGGCCTGTGTGGAGTTTGCATGTGTAAAAGTTGGCTAGTAAAGGCTTTTGGCTAAATTTAAACAGCAAAAACCAAAAGCAGATTATTTAAAGTGATTCATGTTTTAAAAATTTTAGCATAGATGCCTACAACTGGTGCACAAACTAATGCAACATAATTGACTGTAAAGGTATATTGATAAACTGTTAGCTAGTATTAGCTGAATAATTAGGCTGATTTTGCCATTTAAAAAAAAATAGCATGGGCCATACCTGAGAATGTTGCTTTTGTTTAAGCACATCAGCAGATAAAAAAAAAAAACAGATCAGTTAATTATCTTTTCAAACACCATTGGTGTACAGTACCTGTAAAAGGTATTCACCTCTGTGCATGTTTTATGTTTTTGAGCTCATAAATCTGTCATGGTCAATATAAATCAGTCTTCTTTACAGGAAAATTCAAAATACTTTCTTCAAATTTCTACTGGGTAACACCAATCAAAAAATAAATGTAATGTAAAATAAGTGCATATTCGCCACCTCAACGTGGCAGTTCCATTTCAAATCAGAGACCAGATGGTTGAAAAGCACAAATCAGGGGATGGACACAAAAGGATTTCCATTACTGTAAACATCTCCAGGAGTTCTGTTAAATGCATCTATCAACCAAGATCTGTGTCTTTGACCAAAGCAAACATACGATTCTAGAGCACCCTACGTTAAAGCCTTGACAATTGACACATTTGCACAAAAAAAATGCATCTATGTTTGAGGTCACCCTGCAAAGAGTACCAGGTAAAGAAAGTGAGAGAAAGACAGAAGGGTAAGCACAAAAACACATCTCTTGACCTTGGTCCAGGCTTTTTAGCTCTTAGGGTAAAGGGCTTTAGCCTGTAGCCTTAAATATTTCAACACTGCTTGGCTGCCTGGAAAGTGCTGTGCTAGAAGAAGAGATAGAGGCCAGACCTCAGTTTTCTACCTCCCCCAACAATTAACGCAGCAGCCGGGTATCATCACAGTACTCAGTGGTGTGTGTGTGTGTGCAAATGTGTGTAGCAACCCATTGTTTAAACTCAGGTGTCCTCTATTCATTCACACAACACATAGTACTAATTAGAGAAGTTGTAAAATGTTCCCATGACTCACAAAATCCAACTTTTTAGCTTCTTACCAGTTACTGTGAGTTCCGTTGTCCTCCTGACAAAAAAGCCACCAAACTGGACTTCACAGGTGTAATTCCCAATATCATCTTCCTTTACCTCTTGAATGGACAAGATGTCTCTCTTCTGAATTATACTGGCCCGCCACTGTTTGGGATGGCACTCCTGTGTATCAGAGAAATACAGTTGGGTCAAAACGTCTCTAAAAAGACACCTGATTTGTCACTTGAGAGGTCACTAATTAAACAGCTGGTAGCAAACAAATGTAAACATTTTATGGACAAAAAGATCATTTAGTTATATGAAATAATTTACATTTAAGCAGGTCTAAAATTAGCCTAAAAATTCATTATATCAGAAGTAAAATTCGGGGTTTTTTGAGTAATGATTTACTGATTTGTGCCATTTTTAAAACTTAATTTTTGATGTTTTATTTAACTTGTAAGTTAAACTTAAAACTGAGATTCATGTCCTATCCAGGTTAATAGTATCTCATTTACAAGACAGAAAATCAATTGATTTGGTCTGTTTTTCTATTCAGCTAACTGCTATTAGCAAAACAAGCAGAAAACAATATAGTTGCCTGCATTTCATGCATTCAACTTTTGTAGCAACATGCTCGAACAATGAGTACTGCTAAATGTTTCATAATCTTATTGAAAAATGAACAGACAAAAATGCACATCAATGGTTTATTAGTGCAATTATCATCATGATGTAGGAATTTGACGACAAGGCTCACGAGAAACCTTTGTCATTCCAATTCAGATTTCTAACTTCACCAGTTGAACAGTTCAGTTCAGGGGTGGGCAATACAAGTCCTGGAAGTCCACTATCCTGCATGTTTTACTTATTACCCTATTTCAGTAATTAAATTACCTCTTCACGTTCTGCAGAAGCCTTTTAATCACTCAATCACTTAGTTCAGGTGTGTTAGAGCAGAGAACCCTCTAAAACATGCAGGATAGTGACTCTCCAGGACCAGCATTGCTCATGTCTGTTCTAATAGTTCAGATGTTTTTTTTAAATTTGAACTTCTAGGACAAACGTAATGTAGCATCACAATAATATTAACAGGGATCTGCAAAATGTTTTGAACTTTCAAGAAAGTTTGCGTTGTTTACATTTGAGTAAATGCATACTTTGTGAGTTGTTATTTCTATGTAATATGTTGTTAAACACTACTAAAGTGGTAATGAATAACTACTGGGGTGAACTTAACTGCTAAAATATCAATATGTTGTACTTTGAGTAAACTAGAATGAAAGCTTGTAATTTGTACAAAATCAGAATTTGGCCAAAGCCTTGGCATGCCAAAAAGGGTCATACAAGTTTTTAGATGGGTGGTAATATGATAAATTTGATGATATTTGAATTCTTGAGTTTGCTCATAAACCATTGACTATCAAGGATTTAGGAACTGTCTTGAGTAAAAAAGCAAATGCTGTTGTAACTTTGAAAGGCTATACATCTGCATTATGCAAAAGACAAAATTTAAATACATTCACGTGAACAAACAATCTGTATCTGTAATAGTATTTAAATTGTGTCTTTTGCAAATTCATTTACGTAAATGCTCTCTTTGAGGAAGCATGATATTTTCCTTGTGAATATTTTTCGCCATTTTTCAGCCCTCTTTTGTCAGGGGTGCAACAAAGACTGCTTCATAAACATTGGTATTATATATCAAGTAATATAAGCAGGACTCAAACTGTATATAAAAAAAACCCCACAAAAGGCTAAAAAAGTGGATAGTTTTAGGAATATGTAGTTTGCCACTCTAACAAAATAAGTCAATATTGTAAAATGATAAAGATTTACCATAACCCTACTTATCTGATCAACATTTATTGCACTGAACTGAATATTCTCCATTCGATGCTTTATTCAGGCCACAGAGGACAGAAAATTTTATTTACAGAGGTTTCTCCTGGCGAAATAAGTGTGTTTGTTCTGCGTCTGTGTGAACGTGTGAGTTTCCGTGTGCAAGCACAATGAGTAACTCTGTGACATGATCCTCTCTCCAGCTCCTTGGCTCTCTGCTGGGGACAGCGGCGGCTCCACGTATTCTATTCCATCGTTGCCCCCGGCAACCTTTGAATTCAATCACAGTGGCTCCGCAGAGGTCCAAATAACTCTGGGTCCCAGCTCTCCCAGTCATTACCCAGATTGTAATTGAATTCTAGAAAAAACTAGAGGTCAAGTCCGGCCAGTTAATCTACTGCTGATCTGCGTTTGATTAGTTTGGCCTAAACTCTTGGTTGGGATGCACTTTGTTGTCTGCGGGCCGTGTCTGACCTGGGAAAGACAAGAACTTAGGTGAGTGAGGAGGGGGTGAAACAGGGTGCAGGAGCATTTGGAGGGCATCCACTCTTTCCACGGGGCACAAAATGACATTACACAATTCTGTTCTCGTGGAAGTTTTGTGCTCATTATGAAAGTCATCACTGTGGCTGCCCTCTGCGTAGTGCTCAATCTCTCTAGATGACTCTCACAATAGCGTGGAACGTTCTGAGCACAACTTAAGTAATTGCCTCCATACATAATCTGCCTAAGTGATTTGGAACTGCATTTCCAACAAGGCTTTAAACTTAAACAGCCAAGAAATTAGATGAAAACAAACCAATGAACCATTGAAGAAAATTTCCCAGTTGTATAATCACTGAAACAGAAGCTCTCCTTATTGCTTTTCTCAAAAAATCAGCAACATTCACACAAAAGGCTAACAATAAAACACAGGTCATGATCACAAATCACATTTAAATATAAGCTTAATGTGTTCTTTTTAACAGCTAACAAGCCTACCTTGTACCACGTAATCTCAGGCTCTTTGCCAGGTTCAACGTAGTCATCAATGTCAGGACAGAGGATGTCTTTACTCTTACTGAGTTCAGCCTTTTCATGTCTTCTCATATTAGAGTTGTAACAAAGGTCTGTGTCATTTTCAGCCACAGTCAGAGACATGGACACCTTCATGCAGTATGTAGAGTTCCTGTTGGTTAAAGAATAACACAAAGAGAATAAACCTTAATTTATTATATTAATTAGGTAAGGAGAACCAATATTGTACTCATTAGCTACATTACAGAGGTAGCGTTACAAGTGTAAGAGAAGAAAAGAAATTGACTCAATGAAACAATTCCACAAAGAAAATAAGCCGATCCTCTTGCTACATGTGCTTAAATATGTAGAATTTAATATACGTGCCCTTTATTGCCATTGATATCCTTTGAGCTATTTTTAATCTTTTCCATTTTTCCTCCGCCTCCCTCACCCTGCTTTGTGATTGTGCAGTTAGCAATAATGACACATTCAGCAGCTTTACCAAGTCAATGCCGAACACTCATGAGCACTACTGGATTTATGGAGGGAGTCAGGAAATGCTAATCAGACAAGAGAAAAATGCAGAGATGGTCTCACTAGGAAGAGAAAGCTGCTTGGTCATCACAATGAGTCAGTCCTCATTGCTTGTCACCCTCCTTTTTGTTTCCCAGCAACCATCAACACTCCTAGCTATCTAACTTTGCTATCTAGGAAAGAATAATGACTTCCCCTCTATGCTGGTAATGTCGTTGGTATGTGTCACCAGTGACACAGTGCTATTTCACAGCTCTCACTTCCCCGGTAGTGGCTGTGACAAGGCGTTCCCTGCAAGATTTATACTACAAGGCCAAAGGGATGTATACGACTTAGCTACTGTAATAGTTTACACTTTCCTAGGATGTAATTCCACAAACTTTTGAAGACATGATTGCAGATACTGGTTCCGTATTCAGCATCACATGAATTAGTATAGGTCATGCTCTGATGACACTATCTTCTGTTTTCAAATTTTAATGTCTCCCATATGCAGGAAGTTAAAGTCATTTAAGAATTGCCGAAAAGCCCAGGACAGTTAAAAACTCAGTAATGGCACATGGTCATGATATAATAAGGAATATTAAATGTAGCCTTTGAAATCATAACAGAAAGATTCAGAGTGAAGGAGCACTGATACAATAGTAATAAAAAAATGTTTGTTTGAAAAAGTAGGGGTTAAGTAAAAAACAACCTATTATGCAAAAGTGTGGGGGGTTAATACAAGCTAACAGTCTTCTTTCACACTGGTATGCTGTTTTAGAGAGAGATAAAAGCCTGGAAAATGTATTTTTAAAAATGGGCCCTCATTTGGCTAGCCATTAGAAAACTCCTGCCTCTTTCTGCATCACATATTAATCATCTTAATCTATTACGGTTTTATACAAACATTTTCAGCAGACTATTTTAGGTCTTTTACATTTGTTTTAAAAAAATCACAATATCTTTAAATTTGCCTTACTGGCTTGCTTATCTCCATATCTTTAATTGAAAAAAGATTGCAGCCTTGATTTACAAAAATATATGCATTAAGTCATCAGTATATTAAATCACATCTACTTATGTTCTCTCACTCTCCTTATGAGAAGTTTTGCATCAGAGTTAAAACAGTCATAAATACTGTATCATATTTAACCCTCCTGTTATGTTCGTTTCTGAGGTACAGCAATAATGTTCGCGGGTCAATTTGACCCGGGGAGTGTTTAGT
>JAVKLF010000132.1:12797208-12808592 GCA_034783495.1 Millerichthys robustus
CATTCTGTGGAAATAAGGAATGTACTTAAGCTCAAGAGCATTTGATGTTTGCTGTAAAGTTGTTCCAAAAGCGTCCACCACCACCATTCAGACTGGGAGAAATTGGTTTTTCTACAATCCTAATATAAAACTACTTATCAAACATTTAAAGTGAATTAAAACCTCCTCTTTTCAATAAAACATCTGCCCAAAAGCACCACTCCATTAGTGAAAAGCATGCATTCCGCTAATTCAAAATAATTCAACTAATTTGACTGAAACCTCTGGGGTTAAATTATTGATGACAAGGGTAAGGGATGGAGTGGACTAAAAAAGTGAACTGAATGATCAGGGATATAAGGGTTGTTTTAGAACTCTGCATTTGTGGAGAGATCCTTCATCCCTTTACTTTCCATTTTAAACATCATGCTCCCACCAGGTTTTCTCTTTTAGTCTTGGTCACATAAAAGAAACATTTTAGAAAAATAGAAAAGCTTGATATAGAGTTTCATTCAGATTTAAACAAATGTATTTGTGCAAATCTTCATAAAACTTTGTTTGTTTGAAGAAAATGGCAACAGCAGTTCACTCCCATCAGTTTCACATTACATGGCTACTCAAGCAGAAAAATGATATTCCTGCCAGAAGTGCAACAGTAAGTTGTTGTTACTGCCACTACTTCAGGTTTCAAATCAACATAGGAAACTATGAAAATAAAAAAAAGAGTAATTCAAAATTCACACCAATAGAAATGTTTAAAATCACCTAAGTGGCTAAAAGGTTTTGAGATAAAAAATATTTTATGATGACAGTAATTCACGTTCTTCTGGCTTTATACAGTAACACATTATGTATTGTTATAGATGCATGTTTAAAGACAAAAATTGTGCTCTGCATTTGACTCATCACACATGAGGTACACCCAAGTACAGCAGCAGGCAACAATATGAGGGCCCAGGGAGCATGTGCCTTGCTCAAGGGCACCACAACATGTGGGCGTGGCAGGAACTCAAACCTCTGCTGTAACCTGTTGTTTAGGTCAAACCTCACATCTTCATTGTCAGTTTGTCCAAAGAGCTGTCTACAACATGTAAGCTTTATTGTATATGACCTCCTCAGCGCACCAGTTCAAAAGGAAGCAGTACAAACCTGAAACATATCTATCTTACCAGCTTTTTTAGTGTAAAACTGAAAAACAAGTCTCGAACTGAAAACCTCATTTATGAGAAAAGATACAAAAACTCTTTCACAAACACTGAAATTCTCATCTCAATCTAATACCGTGCAAAGAAGGAGACCACTGACCCTCATAATCAAACTAAGCTACATTTGACGAGTGACTGCACGGCTTTATCTGTTTAGCTCTTTGTTTTAGTGCTCATGCTGTTTACATTCCATTAGACAAGGATTTGTGTCTATAATGAAGTGACTCCTCAAATGTATACATCAACAATCAATCTCATTCACAAAACAAATTGCACAGTAGTCTGGATTTTAGCAGATAGATTATATATTTGGTCACGTGATCAAATCTGCTATCATGTTTGCATTCCTGGGAAACCTTTAGTAGTTAAACGTGAGGTTATTTGATTTTCAGGAGCAATACAATATGAAGTGTCTGTTTAACAAGACAAATAATAAATGTGACTGTAACTAAGTGTAATAAAAAGTATATTATAAATGCCTCATACTTTCAGCAATGAGAGTTTGTGATTAGTATAAAGCATATGCTACACGAGGTCAGTAGTAAGGAGCAGCTGGTGAAAATGTCATTTCTCTGAGGAAACGAGCTGTTCCTCATGTGCTCACTGAGCCTCTCCTTCCTCTGAGTATTTCTCTCCAAGCCTGACTGCAGACTACTGAGAAAGACCCAGACTCTCAGGTAACCGACGCCAGCCAATCCACGTAGAAAAAAACATTCCTGAGGTACTTTTGCAAAAAAGTAACGGAGACAGAAAACAAATCAAATAGGTTTTTTTCCTTTTATTGTTCAGTCTTTAGTCCTGGTTTGAAGAAAGCGGTTGGAAAAGTCCACTGAGAAGAGTTGAAGGTGGAAAATCTGAGCCTGTAATTGGCTGAGGGAATCATTTGCTCATTTGTAATTACTGATTTAAATAAATTACAGGAAACTGGGAAAACATGCGTACACAAACATACACAAAAACAAACTTATACACACACATTTGTTTTGTTCCCAAATGTCAGATGTTTTACACAAAAACACTCATATCCAGTCATGATTAGTGTTGAGAGTACTCATGAAATGCAACTAGATTATCCATATTTCTCAGATGTAAAGATTTGCAAAGTTAAGAACTTTTCTACTAAACTTTATAGAAAATGAAAGATATCAGGAAAATATGAGACTAAGGATGGAGCATAATCTCAGTTCAAAGTTTTGAGCAACACAAAGACTGTATTGAGGTTGTTTTTTAAATATATGTTACAAAGAGAAGCCAACATCTTTTCTTGAATGCAGCAGAAAAAGTTGGCCCTGCTGCACATCAGATTTACTGAGAGGCTCTGATCAATAGAAATCAATAAAAGAAATTGAAAAAAGGGGTTGCACTCTCTGGCTCCATATTCATTCTACTTTACTTATTGATGTTTTGGAACCCTAGACCTGAGCGCTGATCTTGAGAAAAGCCTGAGGGACAAAACATTGAAAAACAAAGTGGAATGCATATGGAACCAGACTGTGTGATACTGACATGTGAACATAAAAGCTTGAACCAATAGCCAACACCTGGGCTCAGTTTGCCTTCGAAACCAAACATCAGTTATTTCTATAAGACAAAAAAAATCTATCTGTAGGGGTTTGGTTGTGAAAAAACAATGTTGTATTTACAAAATAAATGGAAAGACCTAAATCCTTGTTTTTCTTTTAAATAGAAAATTTTAATGTGCATGTATAAATAGTTTGTTATATAAATTAGCCAAAAATAAACAAAAAATCTGCTTCATGAACTGTCAGTTGCCCTAACTTTTAAAACAAAATGTCTTTTAAATGACAACAAACATGCAGTTGTTTGACCTTCAACTTTAAGATGTTTGATTTTCTTTCGATCCAAATGCATTCATGAGGGTATTTCCATTATCCGAGACCATTTCTGTTATTAGTGATTTTTGATGCTACATAAACAAAAACAACCAAAATATGGCAGTAAAAAAGTAGGACTTCAGCTAAGAAAAAAACTGACCACAGAATTGTAAATACTGCAGCTGCAGATGATACAAAAGCATGAACTGACTACACAGAAGATGTAAACGAGGGGGGCAAAGTCAAAAAGCCTTGCTTTTCACAAACACACTCCCTGTGTCTCATTTTGTGTCTCCGTCTCTCTCTCTCTTCCTTACACACACACACACACACACACATACACACACGAACAGCTTGATTCCACCATTCTACTGTACAGTAAACACAATGAGATCTGAGCCAATAATGAGGGAAGCCAGAGCCGTATTGATCACATGCAGTGGATCAGAGGACCTCTGTCAGTCCCTCAGAGCCCACTTTATCCTGCCACAAACCCTGCCGCAATGTCCTCTCATTTACCCATTTATATCCATTCTTCTCGCTTCCTACTGTATGAACATTTTAGAGGTTATTCTCTGTGTCATTCCACCCCCCCCCGCCTCTCTCTTCTTTTGTGTTCTCCGCTTTCGCCCCACTGCAATGTATCAGTCTCTTTATTTATGTAAATCCACTTGCTGTGAGAATGAAGCTTGTCTAATGTCCTGAACACTGCTGGATTTCATGCCATTTCTTCCCGGTAACGGTAGAATAATGAAAATGTAAATAGCGTTAAGCTGGGTAGCTTAAGACAACCTCTAAATGAAGGCAGAACAGAGAGGGAAACCAGAAAAGAAGAGTCTGCGTTTTTAGCTTCAAAAGAGTCCCGACGTCACAGGCTACAACATTACCTACAGCAAACCACTGAGGCGTGCGTATGAGAACCAGCTCAAGAAAGAACTCTATAGGAATTCAAGATGTGTGGTAAGACCTGCATTCAAAAAAAAAAAAAAGACCACCATAAGAGACGTCTCAACTGGTACGGTCCAAACACCATTCATACTCATTTCATTGTTTTTTAAGGCTTTTCTTATTGTTGCCAGTGAAACTCATAGAAACTGTTCAATCAGGCTTTCATTTTTCTCTCACAGCTGCTCATGAAAACCTAATATTAGCTGTAAATCGATTATATCAATATGCCTCCTACCTTAGAGCTCACATTTTTTATCTTTTCACATGTGCTTATCCAGGAGAGAGAGTGGGTGGTAGTTATATAAGAGGGGCCCAGGAGGGCTTCCCTTGAGCTTTGGACAAAAAGCAAAAAGAGATGAACACAATGAATGAAGAAAAATGACAGGAAATGAAGCAAGACGACAAAATAGTGACCATTTGTGCAGCTGATGCAAAGATTATGCCAGAAAGTGAATTTTTTTTTTTTTTTTAAACAAATCTGTGTAAATTTGGGATCAAAATGTAAGTGTGTGTCCTTGCTATCCAGCTCAACCTTGAGATAACTCTGCATTAGCACATCCGGCTGTTAAGTCAATCCCAGAGCTACTCAGCCAAACAGACCATTGGCCTGATCTTTGATTGTAAAAGCCTGCCAGGCCGGCAAGTTAATCCCCGGGTGTAGCAGGACAATCAAGTTGTCAGGCCGGGCCTACTGTCAATAACACATTCAGGTCGAACACAAAGGCTTGAATCTTTAACGATCAAATCAGTTCTCTCTGGCAAACACTTCAAATATGTCTCTGTGCATGTATGCAGAAAGGAACATAGTTAAAAGTTCTTTTTTTTTTTAAACATAAAAAAGTATCAAATCGATACAAGATTTTCTGGATAACTTGTTCTAGGTGCCTTTTGTATTGATCGCTATCTGAACTCAGGCACTTCGCAATGTGTGGAGGCAGAAAGGGTATTGTGCAGTCATCAGAACCACCCACATCTGCAGTGGCACAGGGGGAAAAAAAATGAAGCTCTGAACAGAACAACCACACAGAAATGGAAGAAATGGTGGCAGTAAAGGACGAGGGAGGCGACGTGGCAACAAGACCAGTGGAGAGAAAGGCGAGGAGAAATTGAATGAATTAAAGACTGATGGAAAGAGAGAGAAAAAGCGAGAGAAGGAATGTGACACAAGGCAGACGGAGAGACAGCACTATTTACGGTAGATTAGTTGTTATGGTGATAAGCAGAAGGAAAAAAAGATGGGGATGTAGTTGTCAGGGTGATGGGGCTGCACTGCACAGACACTAATGATAAGTAAAAAATAACTGTGCTTAGAAATCAACCTACCTTTGTCATAAAGAGAAATAAAAACAATAACTAGATTCATAGAGACAAACATACCAGTCTGCATCCCCCATTAGCATATGGAGACATACTTGGAAACCTCCCCCACATTTCCAGCATGCACTTCACTCTTTTACAAGATTTTAATGAGAGATAAAGATAGATACACTAACACTAAGGCATAGAATGTGCATAGAACTGTTTTTTTAAATTCTGTGTGTGCTGCTAAAGATCTAATAATGGCAACATTTTACCTCAAAGAGATGACAGAAGACTGTGGTTTATTTTATCCGATAGCCTGGAGGGGTTTTGAGTATGCTGGTCTTTGTTGTTTTGCTGCCTGTGGTGTAACCTCTGGGTTTTACAAAGGCATCTGATGTAATCATTGTAAAATAACAATCAAACACCTTCGTTATCCAACAGAAATTTTTTCCACTTGATGTTTTGTCCAGCGATGTACTCCGGTCCTTTACTCAGGAACAATTTTAGAGGCTGCAGTTTTGTGCTGTTGGGGACATTTAAAAACCTGATTTTCATCCATCCATCCTTCCATCCATTTGTCCATCCATCCATCCATTATCTGTTACCCGCTTCTTCATTCAGGGTCACTGGTGCCCACATCCAGCAGTCACAGTGTGAGGGGCGGGGTGCACCCTGGACAGGTTGCAAGTCCACCACAGGGCCAACATGATTTTCAATCATCTTCAATTTTATCACCTAAAACTGCTGTCCTTTCATATTAACGAAAGGTTTTATTCATTTTATGCACTGGCTATGAGGTAGCTTGCTCAGTAAACTAGACACCTTTAGACACGTGGAAACAGCTCCAAAGTTACAAAAGGCAGTTAATGCACTTAACTGTAGCAAACAATTGAGCATCCATCCATCCATCTTTTGCTGCTGCTTATCTGAGGCCGGGTCGCTGGGGCAACTTGTAAAGCATTCTCTCCTTAGCTACCTCCTCCAGCTCATCCAAAGGGGCTCTGAATAGGTTTCCAGGCCAGCTGTGTGACATAAACCCCTGAAAATCCTGCGTCTGCCCTGAAGTTTCCATCTAGTGAGACATATCCAAAACACCTCACTCAGAAAGCATGCTCTTCATATATTTGAACCACCACAAGTGGCTCTTTCAATGCTCAGAGGTAGCAAATTTACTCTGATACTCCTCTTAAATTGCTGACTTCCATACCTTAAGAATGAGCCCAGTGACATTTTCAGAGAACACTCATTTTTGAAACTACAAAATCATTACAGTCACTACTCAAAAGCTCATGATCTTTGGAGAGGGTTGGAACACACATTCTTCGACAAATTCAAAGCTTTGCCTTTTGGCTCAAGTTACTTCTACCGACAGATTGATACAGCATCTTTATTCCAGTAGACACTGCTCCAATATCTGTCTCCCCCTTTGTTTTACCATTATTTAAAGAATGTTACAACACCTCCTCTATTTTGTGCAGTAGCTCATTTCAAAACTGGGAATGACAATCCATGCTTTTCCAGCTGAACACCTCAAACATAAAGATGTGATCTTCACCTCAGCATTACTAGGCTGTAAACTGCTTCAGTGATTGCTGGAGTTCCCTGTTGGATAAGACCAGTAGGACCATAAGCATCAGTGTGATTTTAAGCCTACTAAACTGGAGAACCTGAATCTAGCAATTGCATCCATAAAAGTTGGGAACTGAGTAAGTGACACAAAACACCAAAGTGATTCTTTTTAGACCTACAGTAACTAATGTGGGACAAACTGCAGCCAAATGGAAAGTCCAAGAGAACAACTACTGGAAACAATTGGCAGCAAGAAGCACATTCACAATGGATGAAGCGGGAACAAGGTAAACCAGGTAGAATATATACAATGAACAATAACTGAGCAGCAGTTAGTGAAAAAACAGGTGCAAAAGGAAAAAAAGAACAGGCTCTAATAAAATTCTGTCATATTTATTATGATTTTTGTTTCTTGCAGTAATTTCAGTTTTGATATAAGTGATAAGAAAAATGTTATAATACAATTATTTGGCTATAAATGTATTACTGCAAAAAGAAACCATCATAAACACTAATATTGCTCTAAAAATAAAACCTACCCATTGTCAAATATGCTGCATTACTACACCAACTGCATTAAAGTAGTGCAACATTGATGTGTAGCAACACAATATATTAATTCCAAACTATTTAAACAAAAGCTAAAATTCGTTATTTATTTCTACTTTTATGACTCGGACAAGAGCATGAATTCAGTTCAAACAAACAAGTAAAAATAAAAATCCCGACTACACTATCATTTTGTGGCATTGTAAAATAGAAAACAAAATGCAAGAACAAACTGATAATGTAAGAAATCACTGAAATTAAATGCAAGATTTGTAAAAAAAAAAAAGTCAGTGATGCACTTTTACAGTGTAGCTATCCAAACTCATCTGAAAATCTGCGATCATTTATATTAATACTTTTGTCTGATTACTAACTTTTATTGCAAAAAATGTGTTTTACTGTATCCTACAAAACAAACAGTACATGTACATATTGTATACTCTATAGTAGGATTTTGCAAGTTGTGTTGAGCCCACAGATTGTCACTGAATACCAGCCAAGAAAAACTGATCGAGCTGCCTTTGCATCCCGCCCTTTACCATCATTTAATTATATGACAAAATGTATCTGTAGGATATACAATGCACTGCATTAAATCATATCTTATTTTTGCATGCCACTAACATAAATGACACCCGAACATAACTGTTTCATTATCAGCAGAAGCCCTGCACATATTGCACCACGTGTCCCTCTAATAATCGGTTCACTTGGTAAACAGCCTGCAGACGCCACTGTAATACCAATACACATGTGGATACACACATGGCATCACACATACATGCACTTTGTTGAGCACACTCTCACTGGAGAAGAGACTGATTAGTACGTTATGATCAGTCTTAATTGAATTTTTTAGCTGCATCTTTAGTTGTATTTTTGCAGCTTTGTGTACTTGACCCCCAACGACAGAGTTATTGTTGATGTCCATCATGGGAACTGTCTGGTTTTACTAAAGTATGTGAATTGAGCAGGAATTTTTACCAATGCATGATTATTCAGGGGAGACATGGAATATGTGTAAACGACACAGCAGCAGCAAGCTTTCCCTCCAGTGTCTGGGCTGCCAGAGTGATGCCGTAGTGACTGCAGTGCTGCTTTCATAAAAAGATATGAGGTTTTATGTGCGCCTCATTCAGATTAGTGCAAAGTTGTTTTTTTAGCTACTGTTGAGCTGCTGGTGGTTTGACATTTTACCAAAACCGAAAAGTTCACACTGGGCATTTTAGGATAAAGAAAACATTTAAATTGTATCCTAAATGTCTATAAACATCTAGGCTGAAGTCAAAACAAATTTGTTCTGAAAGTAACATTTTAGTAGATGTTTAAAATAAGATTTAGGCACTGAAGAAAGTCACATTTGTAGCCGAGATGGACAAAAATAGAATACGCACTGCATAAGATTTTTGTTTCTATGCCCTATGTGCACAATGGGACAACACACAGGGATGCTGGCATTTCAAAAGTAAGGTGTACATTTATAAACAATCTCTCTGCCCAGCATTTTAAATAAAGTATAATCTCCTATTGGACAGTTTTTTTTTACAAATATATGAATTGTAAATGCAAATGTAAATGCACATATTTAAATGAACCACTATTTGTTTCACAGCTTTCCATCAGACAAAATGATTGTATTTGTTTCATAACAGCATTGCTCAAAAGTAGATAAAACTGATTTTAGACATTCAGACCACAATTTAATATTTTCACGTTTTTAGAAACTGTCATGTGCTCATTTTTCTATCAGATATTTTGGATTGCGTGTTTTTCATGTAATCAGCTGTATGTGAGTGTCATAAATGGGCTAAAAATACCTGAAGAAAGTGCAGTCCTATTTTTTTTTATTTATAGCTAATTGAGGTATGCTTGGTGTTCTAATCACATCTATTATTCAGTGGATCTATGGCCTACACACAATCAAGAAAGCCAAAAGTTAAAAAAAAAAACATAAAAAAGACAGAAAATATAAGCTAATAGCGGTGCAGGAAACTCAAACAAGTCAAAAACAGTAATAAAATGAAGCCTCACCTCTGCCTCTTCAGATAAATTTCTGTCTCAATTGTTGCTGTTGTGCAGAACTGCCTGCATAAAATCAGGGGTTACTGATAAGTCTAGTGGTCAAAACCCATAATAACCCAGTCTACCTTTTGAAATATTTTTCTTTAAATTGTTGACTTCAGCAGACATCATGAGACATTTGATGGTAGAGTCCTTTTTTATTTATGGTGTAGTTGTCTTTTGAGATGGTTGTTTACCATCTTGATGGTTTAATACACTGAAGTGACCCTAACTCTTGAAAAGAGCATGAAATATTCAGCACAACAGTTCAGAACCACATAAAGAAAAAAAAACATCAAGATCCTCTGTTAACCTCTCTATACATTTTGTGCTTCACTTGTTCTTTATTTAAGTGTTGCAATGTGAATATTAAAAGCTGTTGCTTTTATGGCTACTTTAAAACACTACTTTGGCTCACTTCATCTTTTGCTTATGGTGCATTTACTGATAATTAAAAAAAAACTTTTTCTATTACACACCTGCAAATAAAAAAAACTAAATGACAATTAAGTCAGAGTGTCTATTAAGGATCCGCTTTGCTATGAAGTTGGCTGAAGATTGTTTGTTACTGGAAATCTAAAATGTTCACATTGAAATTAAGTTGCTGGGAAAAAAAACAAAATCTTTTTTATAAGTTTTTTATATTTTTGTTTAAATTTTACTTTATTTTTTTCATTTGTTTGAAGGATTCCCATCTACCCCTCTTGGCTTAATAATAAAAATAAAAGAACGGCTACATAAATACATTTTTTTTCTTTCTATAACAACACTTAAATCTGGCATTTGTATTGCTGTCTTCTAAGACTGTGCAGACTCAGTAGTCTGCATGTGATCAATCTACCAGCGCAGTGTCACTGCAGCGCAGGTCGTTCCTCATCATTTACTGAGGGAAGTATTGACCAGGCCAGGACAGCGTCTCTACAGCAAACAAGAAACATTAAACAGGAATATCCTCTGAATTTACCTTGTGATTCTTCTCCATCATGCTTGGATCATTGCAAGCAGATTGTAAAACTTAAAATATTGCATGAGACTTAAAGGTTATAGGTTTAGAGTGATTACTCATTTAACTTGAGATCGTCTCCTGTCATAAATTAGCACGTTCAGGCCTCAAAGCCGACGCCTGATCTGTCAATAAATGATTACCCTCATGTCCGGCCCCAGAAATAAGGCGAATTAATGTTCAATACGAGCATCTAGGAAGCCTCTGGGGTATGAGACAAGTGTGACAAGTGGAGACAAGGTCTCTCTACGTCTTATTTGCGTATGCCATTTAGCTCATCTACTTGACAGAGAAAATGTATAGAGAGGCACATTTCAGTTTTCAAGTGTCAGAGAAATTACAGCAGTGTGATTTATGGAATGAAAGGAGAGAACCTTGACAAATAAATTAACTGACTGACAGACTGGCTGGATTTTGCATTCCTGTCCTGGTGCTCATCCAGTGCTTATTCAAGCATCCTCTCTATGGACTTCATCCCCCACACTGCCTTGGGGCCATGTCAGATTTATTGTTATCCATGTCGGACTCTTATCTGGGACTCGGAACGAGACTTTGCAGAGTCATTTGGAATATTGGCGGTATCATTTCTTCTCATCTCTGCTCGGAGAAACGACGAGAAGCAGAGGTCTGGATATCGCTGCTCGCATGAAGAACAAATCTCTCTGACAGCGCACGCATGCAAACACTCAGATGTCGCTGATATAAGTAGCAATGTTGTATGTCAGTAAACTGACTGCTGTGGGGTTTTTTCAAAGATACAACTAGCAGCACTCCTACTCCTGGAACAAGGTCTTTATTATTTACAGTCAAAACTGAGCATACAACATTGTGTACTCTGGAAAGGCCTGTTCAGTATTTTATTTGTGTGTGTGTGTGTGTGTGTGTGTGTGTGTGTGTGTGTGTGTGTGTGTGTGTGTGTGTGTGTGTGTGTGT
>JAVKLF010000132.1:12969213-12987367 GCA_034783495.1 Millerichthys robustus
TCAGTTTACCCAACTAGACTTTACATATTCATATTTAAAGTGAATCAGGTGAGAAATCCTATTTATCAGCTATTATTTGGAAATTGATTCTTTGGCAAAATAGTTCAGTGTTTTTCAGCCCTAAGGACACAAATTTAGTATTTTGTTAGGAAAATAGGGAGATGTTGTTTGATATCTTTTGTGGAACATAGAAAATAAATACTCTCCTTTCTTTTCATGTTTTAATCCACTTACCAAACTCCCAAACCAGACTTCAGCAGTTCTTTCCTCTCAGGAGATGGACTGACATCTGGATCTCTGGTCTTCAATTTCACGTCATTCAATTAGAAAAAAATCTTCAAATATTGCCCTTAAACATTGCTGGTACATGAAAACTCTTGGAGTAGTTTCATTCCTGTTTTCACAGTGCCATATTGTAAACCAGGAGTAAGGCTAAAAATGGTACATTTATTTTAGTTTCTGCTTTTAACAATTCTCTGGTTTCAGTCTATGTTTCTATGAGTTTTGGTCATAGAAACAATGCATTGAAGATGACTAAAGAAAAGCAGCTGTGTTTTCTTCTAATTACTAGCATGCTTTGGGGGGGGAACTGACCTCATATGTTCAGTGTAGCTAATAAATGAACTGAACAGCTTGAGATCGGAGCAAAGGTTCTGCTCTGATTTGATGCGCTGCCAGACTGCAGTGGTACATTTCTCTGACGTGCAACAACCGGCAGAACAGTCAGATGGTGGATGAGTTTTAGAGCATCAGATGAACAGAACAGCTGTGTTTCTGTCAGGCCACAGTCAGTTTTACTTTGTCCTGAACATGCTCCTCCCACTTAATTTCTCGCATCTGTAGCCGTCACTAATGATGCATTGATAAAAGGTGGAATGATAAGGATTTAAAGGTGCTTTGTAAGGGCTGACTCAAGTCTCCAATGAGTTTTAATTCATTCAGACTTCACAGGAACAGATGAGAGCACACGGGTGTCTTTTGTGTGTTGAACATATGCGTTTGTGGTTGTTTCTGTAAAGCTCACCCTGGATTTAGAGCAGTTCCCGATAGCTGCAGTTGGAACACTACATCGCTGCTGCAGCAGCATTGTGATGTGCAGATGTAATCATCCTCTGACACGCAACAGGGAGGCCATAGAATAAAGTGATTATGAAGTGTGAGTGGAATGCACTGTATAATTTACAGCTATAACAGGTCATCTGCTTTGCACATGGCACCTAGCAGCTACTTTAGAGAAATGGGTGCAGATTCTTTCTTTTTTAGTTGTGCAGTTGAAGATGATGAGGAGGGACGGATTTCTTCAGATAAATAATTAGACGACCTAAAACTTAGAAGGAAGAAAAATAGGATAACAAAAGAGATGAAAACTAAACTTTAAAATTACTTTATAAATGCAAAAGTAAAGAAAACATTCAGTTTTTAGAGCCGTATGAGAATATTGTACTGTCTGTTTACTCAACGTTGGTTAACAATGTTTTAGTTAATAATAAGCAGGTCATTTCCCCCCTTATGGTTATGAAATCCACACAATGTTCACACAAATGTTCACTTTATTATTCATCTTGAGGCCAAAAATGAGCCACAAAGACTTTATTAGTTCATGCCTAAGGCTTTACCATTATATTTAAATAGATAAAATTCTAGTGAACTTAATCACTCTACAGGCATGCCTATTTTTGGTCTTTAATTGCATGTGTGGCTGTGGTGGATCAGAATTTATTTTTTCAGTTTGGCACACATTTCCAGACAACAAGTCTCCATCCAAGGCTGCAAGCCCAGTGCGGGCCCGGCCTCTACATGCTGAGATTACAGAGTGGGCCCTGGTGTTACATGAGCCGAAACAACCAGGAGCCTCAACCAAAAGGCCCTGTTCTTGGCTGAAATTGCACAGGAGGACCTTTATGATCTTTATATTGGCCATATTCTGAGGCCACATCTAAGCACACTCTATTTATGAAAATCAATCTTGCCCACCAGCAAACCCTCAATCCATTTTCTGAGTTTAGAAGAGAGCTTCAGCATGCAGTGTGTGGTATTTTGAACCTAGCAGGAGAGTGGCGATTTGGACTATTCATTTAATTGCATGAAAGTGCATGTTTGTGTGTTTACGAGGGAGAATGAACAATGTACCAATACCAGACTGACTGCAAAATCCAACCAAGGCCAATAGACTGTCTGACCGGAGTAGCTGAAAGTACCATCTTTTGATCACATGCACTGTCTTAGTGAGGATGCTACAGCCAATTTGTTCCAGTGTGTTGAAATACTTTACCCCTCAGCCTCTTTTCCACTTGCTATTAATCCACACTACTTTTACATCTAGAAAGACTGAGTCATGGTTTTCTAAAAGCATAGCTTCAATACAAGCTACTAACTTTGTGGGAATAGTAAAATCAAAAATATTGTCTTTGCTAAAGCATGACTTTGAAATCTCATTTAGTGCACAAACCTCTCCCTGTCCTGCTTCAGCAGTGTGGCGAGGCAGTTACTCCTATGGATGAAAGCTTTGTGTCTCTTTTCCCCCTCCGCTAGCTTGTGTAGGGTCTCATTGTGAGAGCGACACACCTCCTCGAGCTGCTTCATCATCTGCTTGGAGGAATACTCCACTGAGAAACTGAGCTAAGAGATGAAGAGAAACGACTCATTTTAAGGCTGTGAAGTGGAATGATAAATGACAGATTTGATTTTGGGTGAGGTAGAAAACATGGTTATGTAGTAAATTTGGCAAGTAAGTCATTTATAACAAAATTTGTAATCTTTTTTTTTAAATAATTCTGCATGAAGCATTGGCCTCCACTGAAAGGCAGGCAACAATATCTTTGTCTTGTTTGCAAATGTCTCATGAGCCACTGGGCTGATTTAATGAAACTCACAAAGTAATCATTGAACTCTCATCAAACGAAGCAACCGTTGGAGTCCCACTTCATTATAACTAAAACAATTAACCAACCCTATTAAAAACAAAATGACTTATGTTTATTTTGCAAATATTGAGCTTTTAGTATTGAGTGTTCCTTTTAGAATGATTTCCTCTGTCCTAAAGATATGACAAAATAGGCAAATAGTTTTCCCTTAGTTCACATAGTTGTAATCATTGTAAAAAGACACCCACCACTTGCAACACCTGTAGTGCAAAATAACAAATTTGTGTAATGATGCAAAGTAATAAATGCTCTTTTGACAGACAGTAATGCATTCATCTCATTGCATTTGATTATCCACTCCATATGGTGCCTAGTTTTACACTACTGGCTGCTGGTACCTCAGCAGATGATTTTTCGAACATCTCCTGGATGTGGTCCTGCTGGGTCAGAAGGGAGTCTCTCTGCAGGACACAAATCACCATGTCCTTTCTGCTGAGTCCATAGTGGGCTCCCAGTAGAACGGAGTCTGTCTTCTCTGATTTTAAAACAGCTATTACCTCATCTCTGGCCTGGTGCGACAAATATTGCAATAGCACATTAGGTTTAATTGACTGTTTCCGTAACTTCACATCAGCTAAAAACTGAAAGTGCATGCAAGAGTGGGGAAATGATCCCACCTGTAGTTCTCCCTCCAGGATACTAAGAAAAAGCAGCGAGTCATCACCGAACAGTTTTTTAAAATGGATACCTCCCAACTCTGCTGTACAAGTGGTACATCTTTCCTAAACAATTCAGCTTATATAAGCATTAATGCGCTAATTCAAAGTTAGAAGATGTTTTGTCATAACAGTTAGTGTTTGTGAAGTGGCTCGGCCTGCGCTTGGCATTGCTTTAAGTGAGGCTTAAGTCATCTCATAGTTTCACTCTTGACGAATTTACAGCAGCTATTATTGTTTTGACTGAAAAAAATGGATTTAAGATGTCCAGAAAGTCATTCAGATAAACCTGACGTAGTATGTGTGAGACATGTGTTTTATGTGTGTGTGTGCGTATAATCAAAGCAAATCTCATCAGCTAAACACTGTCTGACTCCCAGCTCTCTTTGAGTTATGGTTCTCATTCCAGAAAGCAAGCAGGTTCATATTAGTGAAAGATGATGTCATCGCTTCATCATTGCTGTTCTCCGCCAAGCTCCCACACTGGCCTTCTGTTTTTTTTTTTGTTGGGGGCGTAACTAAATACCTTGTTATATATTTTTAAATGTTTTTGAGCAAAAGCTGTTTTAAGTAAAGTCTTGTTGACTTTTCATATGTGCTTGGTTGAGAACAATTGAATAGAAAAGCAGTCTGACTGCTTTTACCAAAAGCTCTTTTTCCTAAAGACAGACGCAGACTTGTAGGTGGTGTACTTGCTGGCATTAAGGACTCACAGCCTTGAGACTTCTTAAATAAAGGTAGACTCGTACTCAAAAAAGTAACACTGTGCAAGAAAGAATATTAAACAGTAATCAAGGTGTTTACCTAGTTAAGTAATGAGAAAATATTCAGATAAGATTGTGTCCTTTTTTTGTTTGTTTTTTAGGGAGAATGGGTGGCTTCTGCATGAAAAAGAAGGGGAGTAAGGATCTTAAAGTCTTTTATTCTTCTTGATCAGCTCTTTGTATAAATCAGGAAGACAAACACAACTGTTTTGGGTCTCCATCAATTTAACTTCTTGTTTTTTGCTACGGCTAAGAACAACATAAACTTCCAACGCTAAAGTTTTCTATGGAAATATAACAATTTATCGAGACCATATTTTGGAATTGAAAGCAATGTGTCATACTTTTGCATTCAGATATTTTACGGTTATCCCTTAAAACTCTGCTTTCAGCTTTAAAAAGTCTGCTTGTTTAAATACGCTTCGCTTCACTTTTAAGCTGTTTCCAGCTCTCTGATTTACTTGTACTTTTACAAAACATCCTGCCCCCAGTTTCACCCCCTGTCCCTGCTCTCTGGCTTCTGTACCCTCATGAGACATTGCTACCTAGTTTTTTCCTTCTCCTGCTTGTTCTTGGTTTGCTTTAAAATAAGTATTTTAGCCAATACAGCAGACGTCATTGCTTATTTGTTGATGCGAAGGTTTTACTTCACAGCCTCTCCTTCCAGTGATTACTACTTAACAGGCTTCAGCAGATGCCAGCATGTTTTACCAAACTCAGTGAAGTAAGCACATTTGTCGTTATAATAGCTAGAACTGAAAGCAAAACTACAATTTAACTCTGTGTCACCATGGATAACCCCATGATGACTGCCTGTTGTTCAGTAAACCCTCCCAAATTATTATAAGCAATATTTAAACGGATTGTACAGCAAGTAATGCCACTGAATCACTGTTAACTGTGTATATATGTATATGTATGTATGTATACATATATATAATTCATTTACAGTGTTTTCTAGTCTTTTTGACTACTCTAAGCGTTTTGACACGCATCATACACATCAATTTACAAATCAGGGGCAATCTAGGGTTCAGTGTTTTACTCAAGAACACTTGAGGGAATCGAGTTGATAACCACCCAATTGGGAGGTGACAGCAAATTTTGAACACAAGCAGAGGGACTCCGAAGTTTAAGAGCAAAGTTTTAAGGCAGTATAAAACAAAAAAAAAACAGGTTTTATGTGTGAAAACAAAAAAATTCCTGCACAAATACACTCAAAAAGTCCAATTTGTCAAAACAAATGCAAAGGAAAAATAGCGGAGTTTAACAGTTCATCCGTCTGTGAAGGGTTCAGGTTGAGATGTAGACATGAGGGAGAATTGATTTGAAATATTGAGCTTTGGCGCATAATCTCTGTAGTGACCTGGAGCCAATGTACCTCAGGCACGAGTGTTGATATATTTCCTTTTTGTACCTTTTTATCTGGTCTGCCTTTTAATGTGTACAGTCAAGCCTTGACACATGCTTCTGTTTCCTTGCCCTTGGCTCTTAATTGACGGATGATGTGGAGTTCTGAACACCTCACAAATCTTTTTCACACACATACAAGTCAGACTGTTCTTTCTTTATTGCGAACACGGTGTCCCAATGAGCCCATACTTACTGATGGTCAGGCACACTCCCACACAAGCTGTGTACTTACCTCAAAACTTAAGTTCTGTCTCTGAGCCAGAGTTGGCCTTAATAATGGTTGCCAGGGCTCCACCACTTGGGACCATTAGCTGGCAGGAAGGTTGGCAGTCTAACATGTGGCTGGCTGTCTCTGTTTATTTATCAGAACACCAAGCAGGGCAGTAAGCCCACATCCCTCTGTCCTCCCCATTTCTACTTTAAAGGGTGCTGACTGTGTTCAGAATCATTACCATATTATACAACTATTTTTATCTTTACCACTCTCTCAGATCCTCACAGTAAGCAATGGGAAATATGGTCACAGGCTAAAGATCGGTAAATGGTTATAGGTCTAACTAAGCAACAGTACTGAGATGGCTGTGAGGAGTGGTGCTGCAGAATAGTTCATACAACTTGAAAGCCAGCTAGAGAAACTAGAGGTGTTTCATAGTTTTTCATTTTACCTCCAGTAGAGCTGTTGTGTAAGTGCTGTTAGAAATATGAGTGTGATTAGATGGCATCGACTGCACAACTACTAGTGTGTTTTTGGGCTTAAAAACAAACTGTGAGAAAGCTTTCAGAACAACATTGTTTACTGACTGCGATCAAAGATTCCTTTGTTTTTCTGCCGTTATTCTTCCATATGAGGACCTGTGTATGAGAATCTTGTGATAAGAGTTTGAATGTTGTTAGACATTAGAAAAATCATACTTTTCTGTTTGTATTTATTAGTGTTATTAGTCTGCAGGATTTTATTCTTTTGATGCTGCTTTAGTTACAGTACAAAAGTAAGGGAAGTCTAACTACCACTAGTATGAGCTCATTCATTACTGTGTGGCAAGTTTAGATTTTAGAATTGGCATTTTGAACAATATTTGTTTCACTCTTCTCTCTGTTACTGTTTTGTTGAGTTATTTGTTTCGTATGTCTTAAGCCTCGTGGGTGTTCTTTCCCACATCACAGTTGCAAATCTGTAAATCAAATGGCCCCCAAAATTGTGGAAAGCAAAACAACATCCATTTGTTGGTGAGCAAGCTCATGAGTTATACTCCACATTGTTTTACAATGATGTAAGTTGTCCTACAGGAGTTGTTTTTGTTAAACAAGACTCTGGTAAGACTCTTACTGAAAGACTAAACTCCCCTCATTTATGTCCACTAAAGTTTGACAGAGATTTACTTTCCGCCCAAATATATTTACCTCCCATGTTCTTTCTCATGCCAGATTCTAAATTACTTGTGTACTTCACTGAGTTGTACTGATCAACATAAAATACAGTTGTGGAAATGTTCGTCCACATGATCTGTACCTCAAGAGAATTTAAAAACCCAAAAAATTACAATATAGACAAATGTTCTAAATCAAAGTTGTGTTAATAAGAGAGTAGGAGTGATTTTCAAAGAACTCCCCCAGATGTGTCCAAATATATTAAAATGTTCATAGTAGAACTTTCCTGACCTACAATTTCAATGATTTACATAATCTAAAAACTTTTCACAAATGTGCATTTATTTTAGATTATGTACTTTATAATCAACTATATGAAAGATTTTAAGGACTTCAGCGGTGTTATGTTTTCATTGTTTGTCAATTGTGTGATTTCCAAATCTCAGGCAATGATGTGAAACATTTTGCCCAAATGTAGATGTCACAAATTCTAGTTTTACACAATGACTTGAGATAAACTTCAAAATTCAAAAGTCCTGCGCTGAACATGTGTTTTACCAACTTTGTAGTAGTTAATTGTAAGTAAGATTTATCAAAGCAAATCTTTCTAGTTGGGGGCCTTAAAGCAGTAGTTTGGTACCAAAAGTTAATTTTTTTGTCCAAAATCAGTACCCACCTAATATGTTGCAATATGCTGCCAAGATTAGGAAATAAGGATTTGCTCTTCTAATTTGTGTGAAAGCTTAAAAGCTTTGGGTTATTTACATGGCGTTGTATCTCTGATTAGCACCTGCTGTACAGCATCCCCAAGAGCTCTGAACCCACACTGCCTGCCAGGACTTGTTTTACTTAAACACGTGGATGTAGGCATGCCAAGCTGACATCGGTTAGTGAAGTACACAGAAAACCGTCACCCAGCCAAGACATTGCCCACTTTTCTTAGACAATTGTGTTCATGACATCACTTTTTATGCTGTTCTGTCAGCGTAGTTTCAGTTTACTTAAGGACTTAAACAATCCTCAGCCATTTGTCTTAAATAGAAACAATCAACTGTTCCCTGAAACAAGTTGATTGATACTTTTTACATCCAGTCAGCACCATTGACCGTCCATTAAAACCAGTCAACTCTACTGATCGTCCATTAAAGATTACTGGGCTACTCTGTTTCCTTGTATGTGATTTCTCTCCACAACTATTGGCTCTCATTGATCTATGGCTGTCTTAGCTGTAACCTTATTGCCCTGACACACTGAAACCTATGAGCCCTCTCCCAATACTAAAGACAAATAAGTTGTCTTTACACCCTAAACAGCAAGAAAATAAATTCTGATCCAGCCACTCTTGGGTTAAACGTAAACCATTGTGTCAGTAGTTAAATGTATTTTGTAGAGTCCACCCGGCTGCCGCGTCAGCACCTTTAACTTATTTAAACATTTTGTTAACTTCTGTGCCCACAGGCTTATCGTTGAGTACTTCACAGCTCATTGAACACAAAACACCAATGTCAGGTGGTTTCGTTTAATACCACTTCGACCACCTAAATTATCCTACTGGATGGTAGGAAGGTCACATTTAAAAGGTCAATCAGCCATATGGGTTTATTTACATAAGCAAAAAAAAATACCTCACTGATTATAACAAAACCAAACCATTCTAAATAGGAACAACTTAATATTTGATACATTCTTTACTTTTTCTCTCTAAAGCTACTTGTGTATTTATTTAATATTACATGCATGTCAGTGATGACGAGTAACGAGTCTTACCTTCCAATAAAAACAGAGCTGAATTTAAATTATGGTTTGATAAACACCAGCGTCACAGCATAAAATCCTTCTCACCTCAGTAATTAGACGCTTCCCAGTCTCTTCTTTGATCATTGGTAATTTTCCCTTCAGCTGTTCACTATGAGAATGAGGTCCAAACACAAAGAGGGAGGATGTAATGGTTTCTTTAGCCAATCAATAAAGGGTATGGTCTTTAATATACATGAAAGGATTATTGTAACAAGCAATCATGGCCTATAAATTAAGGTTAAATTGGGCAGAGTTAAAAAATAATTGAAAGAAAGCCATGTTTATAGGGTTTGGGGTATTTAAAAAATCTCTTTTCATCATTTTTGTAGTCCTTAAATGTCCCCAAAGAACAGTGGTAGAAAAGGAGCTCACAATAGGAAGCATACAATAGAAAAAAAACCTTGCAGGATTGATTTAGAGATGGTAAATTAAAAGACGAGGCAGAAAATTTCCGTCACATCTTATTGTGTGGCATGCCTTTTGGGGAGAGCTCTTGGCCTGGAGAGTTGGTCCGCTGTGGTAGATAAGTGATATGCTCAGTTTTCTCAGCTACATTTCATAAGCTCAGCAGTAGCAGCATCTCACATTTGCATGCAGGGGGAATAAAGCACCATATACATTAAGACCAGTTGTAATGTTTAAGATTGTAAAGGCGGGTGGGAAAGAAACTTTGATATGCATCATGCATGTGCAAATTCTCAGTTATCTGGCTCATCGCAACAGCAAATGGGCTTAAATCGGAGGCAACCAGACTTGGAGTAATTCTTGTTTGAAAACATTTTGACACCTATTCAGGAGTCAATTCTGGTAGCTCAAACTGAGCAACATGCAGGTGGTGAAGCTCTGTTTTGAAGGACATGGAGGTCCAGCTTCCTGAGCGCATCCTAAGTCAGATGCAACTCAATGACTCACCTGTTGCTGTCCTTGGTTGTTGGGAGCTATTGTTTTGTGTGAGTGGAGTACTTGGTCACCTGAATTCTGATGAGACGGCTGACGTAATCTCTTTTGGAATGTGTTTGATGACCGAGCTGTAAACCTTTGGAAGTTCAAAGCATATGCGACATCTCTATTTCAGGGTTGTTACATTGGATGTTTTCAGCTCTAGCAATACAGAAACCTAAATGCAAAACACTTGCAACAACTTTGTGACTATTTTGAGAGAAAATTTGTCACACAATTTATATATAATACATTCTACAGCTTTGTCACAATTTGATATTTTGATTTGTTTAGATGACGACGCAATGTTTGTCACAAAGTCTGTCATGATAAAAGTTTGATTCAATTCACAAGTCTACGATCAATATGATGTAATATCATATGCCAATTTCACACAATCATTTGTGTTAAATGGGCATATATATTGATCCACATTGTGCATATGATGGTGAAATGGGTACATAGATGTATAGATGTATTGATGTGGATTGATGCATTGTTACACCCCATGTTCATAATTCAACCCGCTTGAGAAACTTGAGGAATGTTCCATGGCTTTTGGAGACTGCAAATATTGCTTTCCAAATAGTCACCAACAGCTGCTGCCCAGTGAAATGCTACCTTTTTAAAAGAAGAAACTATTTCATGGTTTAGCAGTTGTTTTCTATTAGCAGTTATTGTTGTAATACTTATAAAGTTCTCCTGATTGGGATTTGGCAAAGAGAACAAAATGAGTGAAATGATACTTAATCCAGTCAAGCACAAACATATTTTTATCATAACTCAAATGCTCAATAGTTAGACACATTCAGACTTTGGCTCTTGATAGTTGTTGGTTTGTCAACTGAAAGAACATGGGGTCAGGATGTCTGTGCACTTTTTGTTCTACAATGTCAAATCAGTTAAAATGACCTCATTGGGGTTTTTTTTTCCTCAACTAGAAACCTAAAAAAAAAACGCAGTTAAACCCAAAACTTTACAATTAATTTCACCTTTGGATTTGTCTTCAAACTTTTGAACATGCAATGGTAAAAGGTCTGAGCATGACCTCATAGCGTTAGACGAGAGGAATGCAGTGAAAACGGGTAGCAACAGGGAGGCTAAATATAACCAGATGCTTGGTTTGAGATCTGCTACATTGTTGTTACCTCAGGTAACATTTGGTTATTTCTGACAAGAACACATACGCTTGGTGTTTTTAGGACACCTTTTTCTTGCCTCCACTCTCCTTTACCACTAATCTAAATCCAGTATAGGATGTGTACGCAGACTTAGAAGTTATTTAACAATTTTTTTTTCTTTTGCAGGTGGCTCTGAGAAAGAGGAGGAAACAGAGCAAGAGAAACACTCAGCAGAGGAAACAAAGAGGACAAAACCAGAAAAGAGGAAAAGATTAACAGAGAAAACCAATAAAGCTAAGGAAGAAAAAGATAATGGCCAGGTAATATAAAATGAAAAGTAAAAATCTGTTTTCACATTCACATGTATAAAATCAGTTAGTTTTACCAGTAAAGAAAAAAATGTATCAGTTTTTGATGGCATTTTTAATGGATACATTTCTAATAAAATATGACTGCAGAATTAAAACTGAACTAAAGCTATGCATGTGAACACTGACAACACAGACCTAATACTGTTTGTAAATGTTTATAGAAGATTAACAACTATGCTCCTTTTTAATTTCTCATTCTTAACCAGTATTTGAATACATTTTCTGGTAATTGAATTGAAGTAGATAACATTCTGTTAAGAACGTTTGTGACTGGTGCTAGCAAATTGACAAAACCTTTCAATTTTGACTTCATAATGTTTTCTAACTCTCCATCTCGAAAGCATCAAAATAATACTTTTTTTTTTTTATTTGGCAAATTATCAAGGCCTGGTAACAAACTAGTTTTGTTTACAAGGGTGCCTGTTTGGAAACTTGTTTTTTATCGATCAAGGATAATGCTATCTGGAATTTCAGACATATATTTTAAAGGGGAAAATCTAAGCTTCACTTTGATGCCAAACATTATTTGAAAGGATTGCACCGCTAAAGCAGCTGACAAGAAAAATAATTGATTTTTAAAGAATTATAGGGGTTTATAAAAACTGTTTCTAAAGACGTACCTGTAGAGTAGGAAGATTATATAAAATTTAGTTACATACATTGTTAGATTGTATCTTTGTGGACTTATTTTATGCAGATCTCAATTATGGCAAAAATCAATACTTCCAATTGTTTTACTTTGCATCATTGTGTTGCACAAAATTTATCTTATTTTTAAAGCTAAATTGAACTTGTGTGCATTATGTTTCAACTAAAATATAGACTATTTGTGTCTTGGTTTTTAAGCAAATGTGCCTTATTTCTCAACAGAAAGACACGAAGGATCAAGAGTCAGACAAACCTAAAAGGAAGAGAAAGGTGAGTTTGGCGCCACCTGCTGTTGTAAATCAGGGACAGCTGTTTTATAGCTTGTTCTGTGCAGGGGATAGTCTTTTGGTTGTGTTTGTGCACACCACTTAAAGATTATGTTTTTCAGAAGAAAAAGAAAACAATTACAGACGTCTTGGCCACCTCTGCACAGAAGCCCGGCTGTCCAGCCGACGTACAGAATCTGGTCGCAAATTACTTCTCTGACAAGCGCTCTGTGATCGAACGAGAGGAACTCCAACTGCAGAGTGGGTCGAAGCTACTCCCTGGTTTAACTTGCAATTTCAGCCAATATCTGCTGACCCGCTGAGTCACTGAGGTCACCACATGCCTTTTTATTTCTTTCAGACTCCTGTTTCCTGTCAAGTAATGACCTGACGCACAGCCTCTCCTCTTATTTGAAACAAGGTTAGCAGTGTTCTAATCTTGTCAAATGTTTGCATCTGCGCTCACATGCTTGACTTTGATTGCCTATTTGTCCCCTAAGTTTGTCCCAAGTGGGCAAAGATCCAGAAGCAGCACACAGAAAAGAGCTCAGTGGTTGTCCTCATCGTCTGTAGTTCAGCTCTTCGAACCATTGAACTCATCAAGTAAGTGATGACCCTGTGATGTTTGACGTTCTTTGATTTAAACTAGAATTATAACGGTTCTTTGTTTCATTTGCAGACAGCTGACTGCTTTCAAGGGTACAGCAAAAGTCGTGAAGCTTTTTGCGAAACACATCAAGGTACCAGCTTGATTGTGACGATGCTCGCGATCGTAAGCCGTGGTGGTTTAAGCAGAACAGCTGTATCTGTGTTGTCTACACACAGGTAGAGGAGCAGGTGAAGCTGCTGCAGAAAGGGGTCACACACGTTGGCGTGGGGACGCCGGGCAGGATCGGAGCGCTCATAGAGAGAGGTACGTGTGCTCATAAGTTCATTTAAGTTCAGAGATTTCTAAGGTTTTTCTCAGTCTGACTGTGTTCCCCCCAGAGGGTTTGACCTTACAGGCACTGAGGTACCTGATTCTGGACTGGAACTGGAGAGATCAAAAACTCAGACGGATGGTAGACATTCCTGAGGTGAGCTACTGCCCCCTGCTGGCATGAAAAGCTGCCAGCGGTTCAAACAAAGTTGAAGTTTGAAGAGTAATTTCAGGTCAATCTCAATTTTGGATTATTGTTTGTTAAATTTGACTAATTTAAATACTTAATCAGATGTTTGATCAGAAACCAAATATCTTTAGCCTGCCTTTGTTTTGTTGTTGTCAGTAAATTAGAAATGGGAAAGTGCCATCACTTTTTCCTGCAAGCTGCCAAACCTTTACCCAACTAAAATAAAAGGAAATACAAAAGCTAATCACTTGACATAATGGTTTGTGTAAATAATCTTCACATCTTAGGAAGACAAGGACACTAGATTGGGAATCACTGCTCTTATAAATTCTGACATTTTTCCCGTCTTCGCTGTTTTGTTGTTGTAACTCTTCTAAAAACATGTTTAAAACAAGATGGTAGAATTATTTGATGGTTTCTTCACGAATCACAGGTCTGATTTGTGTGTAATAGTTAAAGCAACATATCATTGGAAAGTCTTTTGTTTTTTGTCTGTCCCCTCCTCAGGGGTCGTCACAGCAAGTCATCCTGTCTCACTCTGTCCTCTGCGTCCTCTGTTCTCCAATTACGTCCATGTCCTCTCTGACCTACTATTGCCTGTCATTGTCCCGCGTTAAGAGTTGCTACCCTCAGTCCTTCACTCTTGACTTTCCTCCTGTCTTTGTCTTTAACTAGCAGTGCTACAACTTTCACCAGCAGTGTGTGCCCTTCCTCACAATTTATCCTGGCTAGGGACTGTCACTATTTTACACTTGATTGAAAAATACTCCAAATAAAACCAAGATAGCGTTAGGTTAGGGTTGGCCATATGCCAAAACTTGCAGTGATAACTCTCAAAATTCCAAACATTTTTGTATATTTTTGCCTAATATTCCTAATATCCTATGTGATATTGGTTAAGACCATTTCACATTGTAGTTTCTTGTTTCTTTTAGATCAAATTGGACCTCCTGAAGCTCCTGGAGAGTGGAATCCTGACCACCTGTAAAGAAGACAAAGTCAAAATAGGACTGTTTTAACAAACTTTTTGTATTTAGCCTGCCATTCATCAACAAGACAACTTATTATTGCCTAATCCACACAGAAAAGTCTTATTTTTTTGTTTTTTTTTCCTTTGGATCAGTGTGAGTTTTTCAGTTTTAAGAGTCTGTGTGAGACATGTTCATTGTTTTCTAGTAATGCTTTGAATAAATGTTCTCAGTGGAAACCCTACGTAATTTTAATTGTTGGCTCTATATTTGATAAGTTCCTATTCCTGAGAACCTGAGGTCCTGAGTTCACTTGTCCACCAGGAAGTCCCAGTAATCAGGCCAATCTTCTGATAAAGAACTGGCACATAACAAAAAAGGAGCCACGAACCAGAAGAAAGTTTCAAAATTCTCTGCCTTTGTTTCCAGGTGAAGAAAACGAAACCTGTCTTTCTGGAAAGAAGTGGTTAGGAGCAACAATTCACAATTTTCTTTTCAACAAATGGGAGTAACAAAAACAAGAAAGGGGTAGTTGGGTAAAATACTGCGGTTAATAAGTAACATGCTCTAACAGCTGCCTCCACCCTGCAAAGCCTGCTGGGAAAAGCTTTTGGCGAGCAGAACGGGGTGTGTGTGTTGGTGTGTGTACAGAGATACTGCAGACGTTAAATAAACGGGAAAAGAAGACAGAGCCGCGTTTGCTGTTTTTTGAATCTCCGGCTGTCCGTCAGGTCCCTCCTCTCCACTAGCACCCGTCGGTCCCAGTGATGCGCCGAGAGAAGGACAAGTCTGGGCCTTTGGCTCGGAGGCCGGACAATTCTGCTTTCAAACAACAGCGACTACCTGCTTGGTCTCCAATGCTAACAGCTAACACCGTGCTTCCTTTCTTCTACCTCATGGCTTTGATATGCATGCTGCTCGGAGTGTGGCTGCTTCTTACTGTGCAGAGCACACAGGAAATAAAGGTGAGTATTAAAAAAAAGTACTATTTACTTTGACGTCTAGGTGTAAATAGTACAGGAGCGTGTATACTGGCGAGAGAAAGCGTGCAGAAGCTCAAATGTCCTTGTGAGCAATAAAAAAAGGGAGAGACAAAGTTGAAGCTTTTTATTTTTTTGTTTTCATCTACACTTCTTTGCCTTTTTCAGTTGGACTACACAGAACTTGGAGAGTGCAATAAATGTTTTCAGATGCGCAAGAATGTGAGCCTTGCAGGAGAGCCCTGCACGTGTCAGGTGGAGTTTTCCATCAACAAAAAATTTAAGGTAACGTGTTTTAGAACGCAGTATCTAAACTTGAAGCCATTTCATGACGTAAAGCTTGGTTTGAACACGTAGCTTCCAGCAAGCTCCATTTATAGTACCTTGAATTGATTTTTGTAAAAGATGTGCAACCGGGTTCGTTTATCAGGGAGATGTCTTTTTCTACTATGGACTGAAGAACTTTCATCAGAACCTCCGCAGATACATGGACTCCAGAGATGATGGGCAGACTGTGGGCAGGAAGAATAAGTTAAAGGTAGTTCTCTACTTCTCTGTTCACTTATGAAATGGTGTAAGCGTTGTTTTCTGTCACATCACCACAGAACACTGTGTGTGGGAATGTATACCCATATCATCACACTTCCTCTACGTGCTTAATAGATCATGGTGTTTACTTCACCTTAAAAGTCTTCCTCATGCTTTGCTTCTAGTCAGTCTGGTACAGGCTGATTGTGTTATTTTAGTTGTTTGTATTAAATGTCCGTTTTATATTCTTATTTTAAAATTTTAATGCTTGTGTCTGTGTGTGTGTAAGTTTGGACAGTGCTATATAAAGTTGTACTGACTTGAGCTGGCAACAGTTCCAGCAGTTTGCAGACTCAAAGAAGCATACTTCTAACAATAACAACTTTCTGTCTAATTTATATATTTTTAATCTAATAGAACCCAAGCACATATTGTGAGCCGTTTGCACGAGATGAGAACGGAGTCCCTATTGCTCCCTGCGGAGCTGTCGCCAACAGTATGTTTAACGGTAAACAGCACTCAAAACGCACACCGTCTCCTACTGTCACCTCATTGGACCATTAACTCGTGCGTTTCTCCCCCCAGACACCTTTACTCTCAAATACAATCATCCCAAAGGTTTTGTTCTTGTACCTCTACTACGGACCGGCCTCACATGGTACACAGACAAAAACATCAAATACCGCAATCCAAAGATGGACAACTTGACTCTGGCTCAGGTGTTTGAAGGTAAAGATGGAAGGTAAAAGTGTCTTTCTTCATGTTACAGGATGTTAACTCTTGATGCTTTCTCCTAAGGCACAGTTCCACCTTTGTACTGGCAAAAACCTGTGTATGAACTCGATGCACGCGACCCAAACAACAATGGTTTTATCAATGATGATCTGATCGTTTGGATGAGAGAAGCAGCTTTCCCCAACTTTAAGAAGCTCTATGGGATTTTAAACCGAAATGACAAAACACATTTTTCTAAGGGGCTTCCCAGTGGGAACTACACTATTGATATATCCTACAGTATCCTTTTAACCACTCCTAAGGGTCTTTATATACAATTCCGTGACTTATCTGCTCATAAACTTCTGAACACAATATTCACAGGTATTGTTTGAGATTTCAGGGTGACCCATCCGTGATTTTTATTTTTAGCCTTGACCCCCCCACCCCATCAGACTTTCCCGTGCAGCCGTTTCGAGGCAGAAAGGAAATAGTGCTGACCACACTGTCCTGGTTTGGAGGTCAGAACCATTTCCTGCCTGTTGCTTACCTGGTAACCAGCAGCTTGATCTTCCTGACTGCCATCATCCTCACGGTGGTCTGGTGGAAGTTTGGCAAAGAAGGGAAGAACATGCTTCTAACATTTCAGTAAGACGCGTCATGAGGCCAAAGACCAGAACATAAGACGCCTCCAAGAAGGTGACAAGTAAAAATCTTGTCTCCTGCTTAGTGGACAAGATGAAATCTAAAAATTTTAAAAAAAGTTATGCGAGTAAAAGTTTTCTTTAAATGGCAGGTGCTGAAAAACAGAAGTTTACAATGTTAGAAATTGACTAAATTCTATGACTGATCTAATGAAAACATTCTATGCTAACACTGATGTGCATTTGATGTAACTATTTCAATAATCTGGAACAGCACTCAAACTCATTTTACCCCTCTTATTTTTGTATTTTACATTCTGGTTTGTTCAATGCAAAAAAAGCAACATAGAGTACACAGTGATTGTTCTTTTTAATCTGGAAATCCAGCAAGGGCTCTTCAATGTTTTATTGGGAGAAGAATGATTTTAGATTTTTATTTTCACCTTCTTTTTAGGATAATATTCACAAATACGAAAAAAAAATAGTTTTTTTTTTCTTTAAAAATAGTTTATGCTTTGTTAAATTTTGCAGCAACATTTATAGGATAATTCTGTTTTGTTTTTTTGGGAAAAAAATGTTAAAAGTAAAAAGACATGAACATTTAATTACTTACCTGTTGTAGCTACAATTACATATTTTAATGATTTATATTTGACTGGATCAACAAGCTAGTCTGAGTGGGACCAGAACCAAAGTGGATTGTGGTCTTAAAACAATTCTAAAAGAAAAACCTGTCAGCAAATTGCAGCATCAACCAGCTGTAGCACTTAAGGCTGGAATAACTTTGCTATGTGAAACAGAGCAATGTCAAGATTAGTAAACAGCTTTTTAATTTGGTACCAACCCTTTGCTCTTCACTCTGGTCAGAATTAAGCTCTACATCAAGAAACTGAGGTTCAAAGAGAAATCAACAGGTAAGATATTAACTGGTCACAACCTTTCCA